>JBBIGC010000018.1:4596611-4611554 GCA_037576955.1 Lepidarchus adonis | reverse complement strand
TGCTAGGAGAGTTTTCTAGATCAGCGGCAGAACGAGCAGTGCTACAAAATGTGCACGTGCTAGGAGAGATTTCTGGATCAGCGGCGGAACGAGCAGTGCTATAAAACGTGCACGTGCTAGAAGAGTTTTCTGCATGGGTGGGGGAGCGAGCTGTCTGCTTTAACAGGGCAGAAAAGTGAAACTCAAAAGTGAAGTCCAAACTGTTTAACAATAACATTAGGATTTATCCTCCATGGTCACAATATAGTCATTTACTTCATTGCACATGGAACAAGCAGAGATACATCGAGTGTACTCGATATGTTGCCCAGCCCTAATATATACACATAAATATAAAATGTAAAAACAGGTTTACACTGAAATGATATAATATCATTAAATTAAGTAAGAGAAGTTAGTGAGGAGGAGAAGAGGAGTGTTTGAGGAATGGCATCCCACTCTTCTTGAAAATTGGCCCTCAGGTCTTTGAGGTTCTGGGGTACAGAGTTATGTGCCTCTACACAGAGACTCAGTTGATCCCATAGGTTTTCTATAGGATTCAGGTCTGAAGAAAGTGCAGGCCAATCAAGGTTCCCCAGTCTCCAGCAGTATCTCTTTAATGATGTGACCTCGATGAGCTGGAGTATTGTCGTCCATGGAGATTAAATTAGGCCTGTATTGTTCAAGAAGTGGCACAATGACTGGATTAATGATGTTATTCTGGTAGTATGGGCTTGTCACTGTACCATTCAAAAAGTGTAGGGCAGTTCTGTATTGACTTATGCAAAAGTTTGGGCACAATATTTTGGTGATTTTGTAATTGAAAAGATGTTAACACAGTCTCTCTAGGACATAGAAAAAAATACACAATTATTTCAGCAAACATTAATGCAGTGTTTTTATGCCATAAATTGAAATGGAAATTAAAAACATTATTATGGCACTGTGCAAAAGTTTGGGCACCCTAAGAGTTCCAAAGTCTCACATTCTTTTTACAAGGTTTCAGACCTTAATCCGCTCGTTAGAACTGATGCAAGGCAACAGCTGTCATTACTAAATGTCAGCTGATGCCAATTTCAAAGCTTTACAAATACTCGCTCTTCAAACACTGTGGACACATTTGTGGAGACTTAACAACCATAGGTTCCTCTAAGCAGCTGTGTAAGTCTCTGAAAATTTTAAGTTATTGATCCTCACAATGCAGGTGAAGGCTACAAGAAGATAGCAAAGCGTTGTCAGCTTGCAGTTTTCACAATGAGAAATGTAATTTAGAGATGGCAGTTCAGGGGAACTGTGGAGGTCAGGATGACATCTGAAAGACCAAGAAAACTTACAAAGAGACCTGCTCATATGCTGGTCAGAAAGACAAATCAAGACAAACCATTTGACTGCAAAAAAACTGCCGGAAGATTTAACAGACTCAGGAGTGGTGATGCACCATTCCACTGTCCTTCATGGAAGAGTCAGCAGAAGAAAACATTACCTTCATCCCCATCATAAAATCCCACATCAGAACAGAACATCTACAGAAGCCTGATTCATTTTGGAAACAACTGCTGTGGACTGATGAAGTTAAAATAGAACACATAGGCCACAATCAGCAAAGACATGTTTGGGGAAAAAAGGAGCAGCATTTCATGAAAAGAACACCTCGCCAACCATTAAGCATAGGGGTGGATCTATCATACTTTGGGGTTGTGTTGCAGCCAGTGGCACAGGAAACAATGGATGGATGGAGGGAAAAATGGATTCCACTAAATACCAGTCAATTCTGGAAGAAAACATCACACCATCTGTAAAATATCCACCATGGACTACCTCAAGAGATGCAAGCTGAAGGTTTTGGAATGGCCATCACAGTCTCCTGATTTAAAATCATTGAAAAATATGTGGGTAGATCTTTAAAAAGCTGTGAATGCAAGATGACCAAAGAATATTACAGAACTAGAAACATTTTGCAAGGAAGAATGGGAGAAAATCCCAAATACAAGATTTGAAAGACTTTTGATTGCTATTAAAATCATAAATCTATGGCATGAAAGTAATCATGCATCAATGTTTACTGAAAATTTTGTCTGCTGTATTTTTTCCATGTCCTAGAGAGACTGTTAATGTTTTCAATTTTAAAAAGCACCTAAATCTGTCATCAAGGGGTGCTCAAACTTTTACATAAGACTGTGTTAATATATATACATGAATACATATTACATGAACACTACATGTTTAAACATGTAATGTAACAGCCTTTACACTAAATGCTGCAACATTGCTGTAAGGATCAGATTGCATTTAGTCACAAGAGCATTAGTGAATTCAAAGACTGATTCTAGGTGGCTATATCTGAATCAAAGATCACCCCAACAGATCCTTAAAAGTACTGGATGTCAGTGCAGCTTCCAAATAAAAAGCAGTTCAACTGTTCCACAGAGTAATGCCAAAGGGCTTTGTACCCCACTGGCTGATGCTCCAGAGCATCCCTTTCTACAGACAGTCTTCCTAGCAGAACACAAGCCGTGAATGAGCAATTCAACATCCGTGTCTCTGCTATACAGTAGTGCAATCCATTAATTAGAAGTAGTGTCTTGATATGTTTGAAAATATAGTGCATCTGTTAATACCAGTTCACTTCATGTTGTGTTGGGGTTTCGATACAGAGACTACTGAACCTTTTACATCTCTCCAATGCATTTACACCACCAAAACTACGGAGTGTAAATACTAAAGGGTACATCTACATATGCATAGCGCTGAGTAGAGGTTGTAATAATATGCAAAAAGATATTACCAAAAGGGTAAGAAACACAGATAAAAATAGCTGTCCACAAATCTCCCGTTTTGGTTTTCTGTGTAAGCCCGTGCTGGCTGTTTTAGCATGCCAGCTAGCTAGCCTAGCATTGTGATGATGCTTTAATTTAAATATCATTACGTATTTACTTCTGCATCTTAAAACCTGATGCGATTCAGCTAACAAAGGAATCAGCATCTGCCAAAATGAGAACTCTGATGCGGAAGATAAAGAAAGCTGGTCTTCACCCGCTGTTGGGTGAAAGGTCAACATTGAAGGGTTAAAGCAGCGCTTCCACTCGGGAATAAACATAGCGGGCTCCAAACCAACAACCACACATATATCCCGCACTCAACGGCGATTTCTGCAGTTTGCGTCCCGAAATACTGCCTCACCGCTTATCTGCACGACACGAAGATGTTTTAATTGTGTAGTTCTCGGTTTTTCTAAAACAACAAATTTAACATAACACTACGGATAAGGCGGAGACCATCTAGCAGCTATTAGCCAGCAGTTAGCTCAACTGTATAATGGAGTATGCTAGTAGACTATACAAGACATTTTATCAGTTTGAGATTTGAGTGATTCACGTGACTCTTGCAAACAGTCCGCCCAACATTTTAGGTAGAATAGCTCATTTATTCGAGCGATCTATGAAATATACATTTGCTACCAGGCTAAGCTAACCTACCGTATTGGCAACTAGCTACACGCTAAACTAGCCAACTGTACGTTATATGGGGTCGTCTGAGACGAGAATTAATTGTCATTTTCGCTGCATGTGTAGAAACTACTGCAGAAAGAGTAGTTTATCATAATAATTGAATCACATAAATGAACAACAACAGTTCACGCTAATGTCAGTAACGCAACGCTCCTCATCAAGGCAGCAAGCAGAACCATCCAGACCAAGTGGTTGGCTAACATGAGAGCACAGCTAGTTCTAGTTCTAACCAGGGTACTTTATAAATTTTAATGTTATATACTAGTGTGATAAGCAATTTGGTACCCCCCCCCTTAAATAACAACAAACAAGCAACAAAAATAACTACAAATGTGCTCGAGTACTAGCTCATCTTAGCTTACCTAGCACCCGTGCTAGCGAGGCCGGCTGTGTTTTCAGGTAACTTTTATTCATTTTCAGTCCCTGTACACGCTCCGTTCACGCAAAAAAGGCAACTGCAGTAGGCAGTACATAATAAAAGAGATTCTTACCTTGTCACTTTTGTTTATTAGCCCAGCTGCAATGTTTTTGGTATTTTAAAAACTGAAATCAGTTCTGCTCAGGTCAGAGTTCGCGACCTGGATCTGCCCAAGACGCCTGGGAGCGATCATGCGCAGAACCGGACTGGAAGCGTGCTAAGAGTTAGGAAGAAATCCCGACAGTCCATCCACTTTCACTTTAATGTGTATTATAATACACTTCAGACTATACAACACTAGTTCATTGAGCCGACTCAACGTTTTGGCGTAATCTAGAGAGAGGCGATATTAAGTAATCAAAAAGTGTTGTTCCTGTCGAAGGAGGGGTTCATCGTTATGTCTACTGTATATTTTAAAACATCAACACGATTGAGAGTCACATAAATTGTAACGTAATCGGTCCTATGTAAGTATGCCGGAAAAGTAGATGACAAAATAAACCCAGTTCCTATCATTATTATTATTATTAATGATATGATAGCTAATAATAATAATAATAATAATTATTATTATTGTTTTTTATATTATTATTATATTTTACAATTTTACTATTTCAGCATCAAAGACAGTCCATTCTTATGCAAGAGAGAAACCTTAATTTGCTGTATAACTCCTCTGTGCCATTAATCTAACCTAACCAGAACTATAAAATAATGTTCAGATTACATGTAACTGTGCGTCTACACACACACACACACACAGGTACAAATGAAAAAAATTGAATATTGTGAAAAAGTGAAATTCATATTATATACATTCATTGCCAATATAGTGAAAAATGTCAGGCATTTATTTGTTGGAATTATGGCTTACAGATAACAGATAAATTGCAGATAACAGATAAATAACAGATATGGATTACAGATAAATTGTGTGTAATTTCCCACTTGTGGGACAATAAAGGATTATCTTATAACAAGACCCAAAATTTACAGCCTCAGAAATTAAAATATCACATAAGATCAATAAAAAGGACATTTTGAACAGAAATGTCAGGCTTCTCAAAAGTATGTTAATTCCCATGCACTCAATACTCAGACCTCTTTTTGCACAAATTTCTGCATCAGTGTGACATGGCATGGAGGCGATCAGCTTGTGGCACTGCTGAGGTGCAATGGAAGCCTAGGTTGCTTTGATCTTAACCTTCAGGTCGTCTGCATTGTTGGGTCTGGTGTCTCTCATCGTCCATGTGACAATACCCCTTTAGGTCAGATGAGTTTTCTGGCCAATCAGGTAAGACGCTTCTGACGTTGTCTCTGATTCAGGAGTAGCCCGACACAAGGTTCAATGTTGTTGATGGAGCCAACTATGTTGGAGACGTCAAGGAAAGTGATGAAATGAGCCTTTGGTGGTGGTGTTACAGTGTGGGCAGGTGTGTCCAGTCAATACAGAACTGCCCTACACTGTGAATAGTACAGTGACAAGCCCATACTACCTGAATAATGTAATTAATCCAGTCATTGTGCCCCTGCATGAACACCACAGGCCTAATTTCATCTTCATGGACGATAATGCTTTAGCTCATCGAGGTCAAATTAGGGAATGGCTGCTGGAGACTGGGGAACCTCGAATGGAGTGGCCTGCACTTTCTCCAGATCTGAATCTTATCGAAAACCTATGAAATCAGCAGAGTCACCGTGTAGTGGCTCATAACTCTGTACCCCAGAACCTCAATGACCTGAGGGCCAATTTTCAAGAAGAGTGGGATGCCATTTCTCAGCAGCAATAAGTTGACTTGCGAACAGCATGAGGCATCATTGTCAAGCTGTAATTGATGCTCAATGGCACATGACACGTTATTGAGACTGGCTTTTTTTTGCTGTGGTATACACACCATTGTTGTTTGCTTTTGTTTCAATAAATTGTTTGAGATGAGAAAATTTCCATTGTATGCATCTTCTTAAATGCCCTACTTTCACGATATATCACTGTAGTGTGAACTTTTATGTTTTCCATAAATTTCACCCGAAAGCCAAATATTCCTAACCTTTTGTGAATAGTGCGTATATAAAAATCAAATCTTAAATGATTGCCAGCTGGCCAGGCCCTGATGCAGCAAAGCAGGCCCAAATCATTATGTTTTCTTCACCATGTGTTACTTTTGGGATGGGGATGGGTGGTTAGGACTTTGCCCCTGGGATCAGATGAATGCGGGTTTAAGTCCCAACCTGGGCACCACTGAAGTACCCTTGAGCAATGTACTGTCCCCACTTCACTGCTCCCTGGGTGCTGTTGATAGCTGCCCTGCAAATTTCAAGCTTGCAGCAATGTTTTTTTTACTAAGCAGCAGCTTTCTTTGCAGTGTCCTCCCAGACACCCTGGTTGTTCAATGTTTTACGTACTGTAGTCTCATGAACATAGAGGTTAGCCAGTTCCAATGATGCCTTCAAATCTTTGTCTGTCACTCTGGTTTGTTCTTTTACCTCATTGATGAGTATTTGTTGTGCTCTTGGGGTCATTTTGACTGGGTGCCAACTTCTTGTTAGAATAGCCACAGTCCCAAAGTGTCTTCATTTAAAGATCTGGTATATTGGGGAATTTCTAAAGTCTTTGAAATCACTTATCTTTTCCAGTTTCATGTAAATCAACAATTCTTGATCATAGAACCTCTGAAAGCTTTTATAAGCGTATTGCGTGATGCAAGCTAAAAACATTTAAATACTTTTTAATCTGTCAAAATCAGTCCACACCTGCAAACTAATTTTCTTAATAAGCCTCCAGGTATGCAAACATCAGACTGAATTTAGCCATTTTGAGGTCATTAACACAACGGTTTACATACTTTTTTTTATTAGCAATAGGAGTTGTTTATGGTTGTTTTCAACAAAGACATAAAAAGATCAGTTTGCTGTGTGTTATTTTAGGCACAATATGTCCTTTAATACCCTTGACTTTGAAGAAGATCAGTTCACATTTTATGACAAATTATTACAGAAAACCATGAAATTATTTTTGCCACTGTATATTGGTAATAATATAGGTGTTACTTGCATGGCTCAATTAGTATATTACATGCAATATGTGTCCAATTACAACCACATTTAAAAATAGAGCAAACCTTTTTTTAGTTGGACCATGAACTGTCCCCTACAGCATGTACAGAACTGCTCCGTCAGTAATTCAGGACGACAACATTTGGCCTAATGTTCAAGATTGTATTACTAATAAACTAATGTACAGTTAATTTGCTATTGCTAGTCTAGTCTGGGTGCCCTAGTGGTCAGGACTTTGCCCCTGAGATCCGAAGGTCCAGGTTCAAGTCCCAGCCCAGGCACCACTGAGGTCCCACTTCACTGCTCCCCGGTTGCTGTTGATACACGTGTGCACATGTGATGGGTTAAATGCAGTGGACAAATTTTGTTGTGGTGTGTTCACAATGATCTGAAATCACTAATCAATAATGAGACACCTTCACAAAGTTTAAATAATGTAACAATGGACACAGAATGATTTTTCGTATTTGGAGCACAAATTAATATGTAAAAATACTTTTTATGAGGTGAATTCAGAAAGAATGTAGAACACCTTTGGCAAGTAACAGTATGGTCCAGTCTCATACAGTAGTGGATAAGCAAAATTCCTATCTACAGCTACAGTCTTATGCAAAAGTTTGGGCACCTCTTGATAAATAACAGATTTTGGTGATTTTGTAATTGAAAAGGTGTTAGCACAGTCTCTCTAGGACTTGGTAAACATTGATGCATAGTTACTTTGTCATAAATTGAACAATGTCAAATAAAAACATTATGATGACACTGTGCAAATGTTTGGGCACCCTAAGAGTTCCAAAGTCTCAGCTTCATTTTACAAGGTTTCAGACCTTAATCAGCTTGTTAGATCTGATGTATGGCAACAGCTGTCATTAGTAAAAGAGAAAATACTTTTTGTTTGTTTGCTTTTTGCTCTGATCACCAAGATTCATTTAGATAATGAAACAAAAAAAGACAAACTGTTCCCAAGTCTGACCTGGTGTATTTTCCTAAGTCTGACCTGGTGTTTTTTCTGCTTTTCAAAACTTTATTAGTCCAACTAACAAATAACAAAATGTAATTTGCCATGCATGTGGGGTTTTGCAATTCCCAACCCTACAAAAACATACTATAAATACCAAAACCTTGTATGTCCAAAAAGATAACTATATGAGAAGTAAAAACCTTCTTAAAATAGAATTTAATGCAACAGTATTTTGTTCCATGTGATTTTGGAGAATTCCTATTGGTCCATTTGTTGTAAAAATTCACAGAATGTAACCTGGTGTTTTCAAATTGGAAATTTTTTTATATATATATATGATTTAAGATTCTGTTCCAGACACACAAACACACACAAAGAATAAATAGAAAAAAGCTACTTAAAATTATTTATTACAGTTGGTACTTACATCTATATCTGACTGAAGGCAAGGGAGGTTTTTTGACTTACTTTGTCGGTTGTACACCAAAATAAGCCCAAACTGGTGGAATGGTGACAAGTGACTATAAACAGTAGATAAAATCTCTAAATTGGTGTGGTAATCCAGTGTGCAGTGCACCCAATACCATGACACAAAACATTGTCCAAATGAACAGAGTATACATACACACACACACACCATACAAACACATATACAAACACACATACAAACACACACACACACAAACCCGAACATATGTAACTTATTAAACTACATCGAATAATATTGTGAAAACATCTATGGAAAACTGTGAGAAGTTCATTTAACAAAAATATAGAACATGGTGCATTAAGAAATTTGACCAGTAAAAAACTATTGTGTTAACCTTTCCCTGATAATAAAGCTAACAGTTTTCACTGAGCTGGATATTTATTCACAGCTTAGAATGCTATGATCTGTATTACATAGTGCTTAGTCTGCTTGCTGAAAACCTCAATTCATTTGTTAAATTACAAAAGCATTATTCATTCAAGAGACTAAACATCCTACACTGTTTTAAATACACATTGTTACACCTCCATTATATTACCATGTACAGCATATTTACACTTATATCCAGTTATTCCCCTGTAAAAAAGATTTTTACTGTGAATCCTACTTTATACAAAAGATTTTAAAATATGTTTAAAAAGACTAAGTGTACAATAAAAACATGGTTTCATTCAATTTTAAGAAATAGCTCAACCAAACATACTAACACAACTAACAATTAATGGAAGTTAGTTGATGCCAATTAGCATGACTATTTGCATGATGCTAACTGACTGTGATATGCTTTCATTCACTGTTAGCATCAGTTTGTTAGTGCTTTTGACAAAACCTTTCCTTTTAAGGTATCTAAAAATAAAGACTACTGTCTTGCAGCAGCATGCTACATCTCCCACAAAAACTATGGCAGACATCATATACACAGAAGCTGCCATAGAAGCTTCTAGAAGCACCAAAAATTCCTCATGTCACACTTGCTCAGGCACTTCCACACTTGACCTCGGATTCCACCTGTGACCTCTTCATTTGATCTGTTACCAGGCAACCAAAAACATAATTATGCTCTCTCACTTGCTCCTCACTACTTACAACCATCTTCACACTTTAAGAACATCACAATGGATGTTACTTTTAGGTCCAAGAACATCCAGTGTTCAGGAACATGGAATAAATTGGAATAATTGCAGAATGTGAAATATCAGTTTGACTTGATCAATTGTTTAAGGAATCTCCTTAAATCCCATTACGGTCCATTGACATTCCGATCCAAGAAGAAAAACAATCAATCTCAAAAAATGAAATAAATTATTTAGACTGTTTTGGGGGAGGGGCAATATAAAAGAAGAGGTTACAGTATGAAAATGCTGGTTAAACACTTGTAATGCAGTTTGATGAAAATGAAAACTACCAGCATCATTTTGCTCCAGATGTTACTTTAACAGGTGTCTTCTGAGCTCAAATCCCCATTCAACAGTCTTGTGTACTAGGCCACTGAAAGGATTCAATAAGATGGACACTAATTTAAGACGATCCAGGTTGGTCAAAGAATCATGGCCTCCTGAAATGCCTCAATCCATCTGAAAAACAAACAAATTTTTTCACATGGTGTGTGTAAAACAGCATGCTATGTAGATCTCCATATTCTTTACTATTCTTATATGCACAGCAAAATGTAAAAATCCAATAAAGAGACTTTGCATTAAAGTTTTTTTATTATTAATAAAAATATATTTTTTGTTTTATTTTGCTTTTTTTCATTTAAAATTACTTATTTGTCTCTGATTAATTAAATGGTTAAAAATAATTATTGTAATAAAATATGTAATTGTGATTTTTTGTGATGTGTTCTGGACTGGAAGGTCATAGTTTAATTATTAATGTAATGTATTAGAATGGTAGTTAGTTGTGGGTGTGTAGTCCTGGTATGCATGTGTTTGGTTACTTTTGATCTAAAAACTACTATTTTTATACATACACAATTCACACAATAAATGGAGCTATAAGTAACTGTGGCCTTAACTAATTTAATATAAACAATTATGAAACATTCAGCTACAGTCTCTGATTTAGATTTAAGTTTGGGTGATCTAGATGTTTAATTAGTTTTAGACCTTTGTCTGGTGTCACTTTAACCAATTATATATATTTTAGAACTATCCCAAATACTACAAACCTGGTATTAAAATGTATTTTCCATTCTAAATTCAGTGTTTCACATTATTGTTTAATAATGTGTTACAAAAAGATATACAAAGCTATCAATTTACAGTAGTTTCTAGACATGTGACACATTTCAAATAATAATTAACAATAGCATTTTGTTTTATCATTCTGGACACAGCTGGAATTTGAAAAATATTGATAAAATCTGTTGTTGTATAACCATAAATGTTATTAGAATAATTTTATACATTTGTCTGCAACAAAATTGTTTCAATTGTATTGAAAACAGAGCTTTTAAACAGCAATAAATAGAAATATACTTATATCTATGTGTGTGTGTGTGTGTGTGTGTGTGTGTGTGTGTGTGTGTGTGTGTGTGTGTGTGTATATATACCTCTGCGCTGTATGAATGTCATCTGCTCTGAATATATAGTAGAGTGTGTTTTTGTGATAGAGTTTAAATTGCATTTTCTGTGCAGGTCCAGATTTTTCTTCTCGCAAAAAAAATCCCAGTAATGGCTGGCTCTCCAGTGCTGCAACATCCTGAATGCGCACCCACATGCACACAAACTCATCAACAAATCTGGTCTTGTCAACATCATATTCATGCTTAAAGTATTATGTATACATGTATAAATATAACTAATATACATGAACAATGAACATAAAAGCATACCTCACTTGCAGCATATGTGTAGAGAACTTTATTCTTTATGACAAACCACAGCCTTTTCCATGGTTTCTTGTTGCCTTTAGATCTTTGCAGATAGCCACTCATGGAGGAATTCTCGGTGTTAGCAGATACCTTGAAGGGGAGAGCTACATTAGAACAAAATGCACTGTAGACTGAACATAGATCCTGAAGTAACTGCTTTCCCTGGTTCTGCTGCACCATGATATTCCAGTAGCCAAAATTATTTTTCCCCCACCAATGGGCAGTATTTTCCAGTTGGGGGAAGATGTAATTATTAAAACAGACAAGCCTATGTTAGCATCTACATCTACAATGAAGGCGAATTTATTTACCATTTCTTAAATCATTCTAAGACTTTATCCTTTAGGCTCTCAAGGATACTGTATGTAATGGGACATGTTAACATATAATGGCAAATCCATATCAAATATTAGCTAGAAACTTTCATTAGTTAATAAAATTAAATGTTGCAATGTTCTTTTAGTGTTGTGACTGATCTAGTTTACCTCTTTCAGTGCTGAGGGAATCTTCTTCTGTTTTCTAGAGAATGAGAATGCGGAGGTTGAGCTTCGTCCACTGGGGGAAAAACACACTCCAGATTGGTCACCTGAGGGCATGGAATGTGAGACAGAAGAATGTGAGACGCTCAGTCAGACGTCAGAAAGGAAGAGTATCGGTAATACAATTAGCAAATGTAGAGAGAATAGAGAAACCTTTGTCTTTCTGTTGGAGTTTGGGATAGCACTGGTCACACACTCTTGCTAACTGATTCTTCAGGTACTCCAGGTAATATTTATTAGATGAGCATGTCTGGCACACAACCTGTTTAAAATAAATACACCTGTAATTGCCTTCACATACTTCAGGTAAAGCAAAGGTTCAGCCAAAATGAAAATGTACCCAGTTGCCCCACTTAGCCTGAACATAACTGATCAGCCAAAACACATTTTTTAGTTGCTTCTTCATGTGCTAAAAAGGTAATGTAGCTTGCAAATATAAATATAACAAGCACTATGTAATCTACTTGCTTAAAATCACTAAACCAAGGGTGCTCAATACGTCGATCGCGAGCTACCAGTCGATCGCGAAGGCATCGCTAGTCGATTGCGGTGCCCTGCCTTTCAAAATAAACTACCGCGCACATGAGACCATGCAGTAAACGCAAGTGAACCACGAGTCACAGAAAACACTTCAGTACAGATGGAGCCAATCATCCATCCCCACTGTGGCATTTGGATTTGATTGACATACAGCACAACCAATCCAGCGTCATTGTTTGTAACAAGCGCCACCGCGCAAGTTTGAGCACCCCTGCACTAAACACATGCCTCAATGTCCATTTATTACTATATGTGGATGATATGGGGATATAATTGGCTATTGGTGATCACTGACAGGGAACCATACTGGGAAACATAACAGACAGAAAACTTAAAATGACCAATTTAAATTTAAACTGCTACATAAATAATATTAAATAATGTTTACTATTAGAATATATGGCATTAAATACTGGGCTAAGAGCACAATTGACTTTGAAATTGCATGGTTTCCCATAGGCACTTATAGCTGAATCCCACAGAACAGCTACTCTATAGATGGAACGCTGTTTTATTTAGTTATTTATGTACTTATTTACTTACTTACTTAGTAAAGTCCATGCATGTAGCTTTGGAACCCATTCTTGCACCCTTAGTAGTCATAAATGTCTCCATAAAAGTAAAAAGCAGCATGCAAGTTGTTTTTTATAACCTGAATACAGGTTTACAAGCTTCAGATATTTAGTATTTAATTATCAAAATAATTAGTTTAATATACACCTAGTAGACAGAACTAATATACAGTAGGAAGAATAAGTATTTGACACATCAGCACTTTTATCAGTAAGGGTATTTCTAAGTGGTCTATTGACACAAAATTTGCACCAGATGTTGCCATTAAGCCAAACATTGAATTAATACAAAAAAATCAGAACATTTAAGTATAGAAGTTGAGTCATAATAAATAAAGTGAAATGACAGAGGGAATAAGTATTAAACACACTTTATTTAATACTTTGTAGAAAAGCCTTTGTTGGTGATTGCAGCTTCGAGACGCTGCTTGTATGGAGAGACCAGTCGTCTGCATTGATCAGGAGTGATTCTGGCCCATTCTTCCACACAATTGGTCTTTAAATCTTGAAGGTTCCTTGGGCCTCTTTTATGAACTTTGATCTTCAGTTCTCTCCATTAATGTTCTATGGGATTTAGGTCAGGTGATTGACTGGACCATTCAAGTAACTTGATTTTCTTTCTTTGAAACCAATTCATTGTTTCATTGACCTTGTCCTTGGAATCATTGTCTTGCTGAAATTTCTCTTTTATTTTTCAGCTTTCTGGTAGATACCAGCAGATTTTTATCCAGAATGTCCTGGTACATTTCTCCATTCATCCTGCCTTCAATAATATGAAGTCTGCCAGTACCCCTTGCTGAAAAGCAGCCCCAAACCATGATGCTTCCACTCCCAAACTTAACTGTTTGTATGGTGTTCTTCTTCAAACATGGTGTGTAGAATGAAAATTTTGCTTTTATCTGACCATACTATAGTCTCCCAGTAATCCACAGGCTTCTCCAAATGCGGTTTTGCAAACTTTAACCAAGCCTCAACATGCTTTTTGCTCAGTAATGGAGTCTTGCGTGGTGAGCGTGCATGGATGCCATGGTGGTTCAGTGCATTCCTTATGGTTTTCTTTGAAGCAACAGTACCTGCTGATGCAAGGTATTCCTGAAGTTCTGCCTGAGTGGTTCTTGGAGAACTCTCCTGATTATTCTTTGGACTCCTTGGACAGGAATCTTATGTGAAGCACCTGATCATGGCCAGTTTATGGTGAACTGATGCTCTTTCCATTTCTGGATAATGGCTCCCACAGTGCTCACAGGAACATTTAACATTCTGTAAAGGCGCCTACAACCATTTCTATTAGAATGCTTTGCAACGATAAGATTACGAAGATCTTTGGAGAGTTTTTTGCTTTTACCCATCATGAACTCTTTCCTGTGTGCCTCCTGGGCAATGAGAAGCCTTTATAGACCATCAATTAGGACTAAAGAGGCTGAGATCAATTTGTACTTTTAGGGGGCAGGGTTTCTCTCTTAATAATGACAGATTTCGGGTGGTGATCTGGTTTTCGGTGCCATTTTGAACCTTATCATCTTCATGTGTTCAATACTGTTTCCCTCCGTCTTTTCACTTTATTACACATAACTCAATTTATGGAATTAAATGTTTAAATGTCTTTGGATGAATTAAATACTTGACTTGATCTTGACATGTGGTGCAAATTTTGTGTCAATAGCCCACTTACAAATATGCTAACTGATAAAAATGTTGATGTGTCAAATACTTATTCTCCCCGCTGTATCATCATAACATCTTAGGGTAAATTTTGCACTGAGGATTTTTCTTGGCACACAATAATAATTAAAACCTTCCTACAGCTCTGATCTTTTAGCATCATCTGCTACATGAAAAGTGGTACAGTTTGTTGGCTCCAAATTAAAATAGTGTAAGAGGCAAGGGAGAAATCCCAGGAGTTTGCCAAAAGAGTACAGTCTCAAATCACTTCTGTCCAGAGGACTATCATACTTGACTAAAAGGCCATCTGCTTCTGAGAAAAATAACAGAAGCGGAGAATAAGC
>JBBIGC010000018.1:4516649-4530035 GCA_037576955.1 Lepidarchus adonis | reverse complement strand
TAAACATAATGTTAAGCCAAAATTAGATTTTTATTTGATTTTCTTCTTGGGAGTCCGGCCCCCGAGGAGACTGTCTGGTCAAAATCTGGCCCTCTGACAAATATAGTTGATGACCCCTGGTCTAATCTATTGTGGTGTTAAGTGTTTTGTGCATGTTTTACAGTTCAGGGGTTATTTTAAGGGAAACTTGAAGTCTATTTGTCACTAATAAATTAAATCCATCTTCTCTTGCTCTCAGATTCCTTACCTACTGTCCTGCCAAACGGATCAGTGCAGACGAAGCCTTGAAGCATGAGTATTTCCGGGAAACACCGCTCCCCATTGAGCCATCCATGTTCCCCACTTGGCCCGCAAAGAGCGAGCAACAGCGAGTGAAGAGAGGAACCAGCCCTAGACCCCCCGAAGGTGGTCTGGGCTACAGCCAACTTGTATGAAAACCTTAGCTCACATGCTTTATTTTACAATGTTCTTTATCTGATTATAAATGACTGTTGTTTAAGTAGACCCACAGACTTGATCATTGTTGATCGACCACAGTGTGCACTTTACCAGATTTATTCTTTCAACTGTTTGAAATAGTTCCTTTCTTTTAGTCATACCTTTGTTACAATTTGAATAGACAGTATGTTGTACATTATAAGAAACTACATAACCAAGTTTATCTAAGATTACTTTTGGAAACAATTTGTGTTGAGGCAAACGATTGAACATTTATGTTTACAGTTTGCATGATGCAAGTTAGATTGCACTTTTCCCTCCCTTGTTGCATCTGCTATGTAGCTACAATGCAGAATTTAAGATGCAACCTTTGAACATCCAACATGTTTTGGCAGATAACTTGAGTAAGGGAACCGATTCTGATTTATGCAAAGCAACTCCGGAACCTGGCTTGTAAAAGCACTCATTCTGGTTTAGCAAGCTAAGATGTTCCACAGGTAGCATGCTATTTGCTGGCGTGTCTTTGGGGAAGCTGTAAGTGATTGTCCAACTGGTAGTTAATTATTAGATTAGATTATTAGATTAGATCCTAGTGTTTCCTTACTTTATGTTTTTACACTACACAAATGTTAATTCTACCAAGAAGTGACAAGCTACTGCTTCCAACTGGAAGTTGTGACACTTAACAGTCCTGTCAAATCCTAAAAGCTAACAAGCTTGCCCCTCGTTAGCTTGCCAACCCCGTCTCTCACTATGAAAGGCTGCATGACAGATTGCCTTCCTTGTATTTACCCCATTGCGAAAGCTTGCCAGATTTAGAGCCCGGAGCAATAGGGGCAAGCTAATGAGGTTTGACTGTATGTAAAATGTAAATAAGTTTGTTTCATGCTTCATTTAACATAATTTTTCTCTCTTCACGCTTCAGGGTGACGATGATCTAAAAGACACTGGTTTCCACCTGACTACGGCTAACCAAGGGTTGTCAAAGTCCGGCCCAGGATTCAGCCTCAAGTTCTAAGCCCCACCCCCATTTGAGTATCAGGTCACAGCCAAGGGAATTTTGCTGTCTTTGTGGCATTCATGCCAGGACTCAATTCAAGAGAGACTCACTGAAAGCAGACCTTGACCTTTCCTCTGAGCCTCATTGAGACAGACAGACTTTTGCAAACTGTTCTCTATGGAAATTGAGAACTTGAGACTTTCTACTGCTTCATGTTCTTTTTCTTCAAGCGGTTGGAGGCAAATACCTGCACCTGTATCACACACAAGCCCAGGTTGGGATTATGACTTCTGATGTTGGTGCATTTTATTCATTTTTCTTCTGTCCTTTTTGTGGTCATTGAACCACCTTGTTTCCTCCATTTTTATTTTTGTTAGTAAAAGGATTTTGGCTTCCAGTTTGTCCCATCAGAGCCTTATGGATTTTGAATTTCAAACCTTTTAAGCAGCTGATGAGTGACCATTCACCTACATTCCCTCTTACATAACTGGATCCATAACTGTAGCTGTGTAATATCGTAGAATGCTAAAATGCACTGAGATCTACGAATGGCACAGGTGGCATTATGTGGCGAGAAATAAAATATTCTAAGACTATTTATACACTTGTATTTCTCAAGTGTTTTTGAAGCTGCTAAGATTTTTTTTTCTCTCCAAGTTGAAGAAAGTTGAAGAAGTTGAGAGGAGTAAGTGGAATGGAGTTTTAAAACAAATAACAAAAAGAGGAGGAAAAAAGCCAGCCAGCCTTGAAAGCAGCCCCAGCACCAGATGTCTAAATATGATGTCATTCTTTGCACTGCACATATTCTGCACAATCAAGAGATCTTTGTCTGCCTCCTTCGTTTTATTAGGGAAGAAGCCACAGTGACATTCCTCCCACGGCAATTTTCTCCATTTCAGTTGTAGACACTTTATGATTTGGGCATTTAAAATCAAACTGCATTTTCCCCCCCTAACATTTATATAATATTTCCAAGTCCTTGTTTTACAATGGCCATTCAGGATTTCTGAAGTTTCCTTGGCAATCTCACTTGCTTGTATTTCCACTCACTAAATTACTAGCATGTCTTAAATTAACACTGTTGCCAATGAATGTTGGAGACTTGCAGATTAGCTACTGAAATTGAGCTGGATGATCTCTGAAGTGCCATTGTTGGTCCACCAAAGGTAAATGTTAAGAATCAGTTGCACACTTTGATTAATGATGTCTACAGAGGAAATGGCTAGCATAAATATAATGGATCAGCACCAAATACTTCAGATTCATGAGGAAATCTTTATGCTTTTGTACCATTTCAACCATATTGGGATGGTAATAAAAATATACAGTTCACCACAAGCACACGTTGCTGTAATAGAGAAAATCTGAATTTTATTTTGTACCTAAGAAAGAAAGAAAAAACAACAACCCTGACATCAAAACATTGTCTGATTTTAATTATGAATCAAGTTGAATATGTGTCCAAGTGCATGAGGTTCCCTGTGGGGCTGTGATGAATTTCAGCCTTTGGTTCCGTTTCATTAGTTCTCCCCTCTTATTTGCCTTCTTGCAGACCACGATCATTGACAGCACTTGATCACAGAATGGCTGGGCTCTTTAGATCAGGAGGGAATGGTACCGAGCCAGTTTTTGGTTTTACCCAGTGCTTCTTGGTGTTGAAGGACGACTACAATGCCAGATAAAGGGGATTTAGTTGGAAGTCTAGTCCAGCCCTCAGAAGCGCACCCGTACCTTCCATGAATAAATTGTTAAAACCTTGTTCTTCTTCCTTATAATGCATGTGTATGTACCCTCGTTGATTGCGTTTGCCACAATACTAATGTGGCCGTCCTTCACGGAGATGTAGCCAGGGTGAGAGAATTCAAGCAACTCGCCATCTTTATACCAGCTACAAAGATTAGAAAGTAAACAGTTTAAATAACCCAAGGGTAAGCAACTGATACATCTTGATGTACACCAGAGCTCAAACATTTGTAATCATATATAAATTGTATTCAATAAAAGCTTAAACTGTAGGAATAACAAACTACTAGAGGTAAGGTAGTTAATTTATTCAAGAATTTGTGTTTTAAGGAATGCCAAAGGAAAATGGTAAACGAGTACAGATACTGTAATTTGTTTTTTCCTAATATGAAATTCTCTTTGCCTGAGGTCTGAATACAATATTTCAGTAAATGTTAATTGGATATTATATTCAGTGTTAAACTTAAGCAGTGCCTTGGCAAAGCCATTTATGATTAAGACTTTTTTTTTATAATTTTTTAAAATAAATTGACATTTGTGATTCAAAACATTAAACCTTAGTGTACAGTACAGTAATATCTCATGAAGGCTCATTAAGAAAATCAGTTTCATTACAGTTTCAACAGTTAAACATTGGAAAATGAGGAAGTATTCAGTGATCAGTTAGAGGGGAAAACAACTTACTACACTTTGCCTTGCTTCGCAGCAATTTTCTTTCCACAGCGGAAGGTGAGTTTCTTTCCCTCAGCAACAAGCTTGTGTTTGGTCCGTGGCGGCTTTGGAGTTGGGGCAATGGTAGGGAAAGGAAATTCTGTTTGGGCATTATGACCAGGTCATTAGTTTGCAATGATAATCCAACATCTGCATTATACATGTGCAATATGCAAAGGTCCTATAAGTTCTGCTGTTTGGCAAGTCTCCTTTTTTTCATGAGCCTCTGTCTCATCAGACTTTGAAGTGTGGTTTTGGAAGTGCAATCTCAAAAAACATTCACTTGTTTTACATCCTGAATGAATTATTGTCACTTAAATAATAACTAGGATTTCTGTTTGGTTTAGGTCTTGTGTCTGAAGACTTTAAGGCAAACTTTCAGATTCCAGTGGCTTGCAATCATGCAAGAAATTTTCCCCACAGGACCAAACTGCACCCCATCTGCAATGACAACCAGATCAGGAACCGCTTCCTTCTCACGCTCCTAAGCAGACAAAATCCCAACACTTAGATGGAAAGGCAGTCTGCACTGGGGAGTTTTGAATAGGAGACGTTTCCTGTTGTGTTATTCCAGGACACGGGGCTGGCTCGAAATGTTGGGATTACCTTCTGTTAATCCTCTACTCCAGTAACTAGACTTGAGCCTTCACTGAAAAACTTTACAATGCAATGATTGAGGCATGAGCCTCATGCTGATTTATGAGGGTATATAATTCCTCTAAAATGTATAGACAGGTTCCTAAAAATGTTGAATGTACACCTGTCACTTAATGGTTGTTTTTTTAATACATTTGATTGTATTTGCCTGATGTGCTAAGTTGAAAATGTGGAAGAGGGTGAAAATGTGTGCAAATATAAGAGCCTGTATAAAAAATATTTTTGTAATGCCAAAATACTCACTTGGAATTTAGATCATGAGGTGACTGGCCTACAACCACTAAATAAAAAACAGCAGAGTATTCTTTTTTTGAATTTGCATATTAAAATATATTTAGGTATAGACTATGAATATTTCCATTTTATCATTCAAAACTGTCTATGAATCATACTGTAGGAATCACAGACGGGCATAATTTTAAATAATTCAACTCCAGTGTCTCCATGTGTAAGCCAGACACAAGTACTGTTGAAAGGGTTGCTTTTGAAAGAAACCTGCATTGTCAAGGGCAAACAAAATCCAAAGTAAATTTCCATATTTATAACTAATGAAGTGTGTATTTTGCTGGTTAAAAAGGGAAGTGCCACACCTGAACAGAACTGAAGGGTTGTACTGAAAATAAAGGCAGTGTACTAAGCAGTACCCTCAAAATGTTAGTTCTTAATCCATGAAATGTAGCCTCTCTTGCACTTCTGATTAGATGCTAACTAAATTGAATCTCGTTACTCTGTATTTATACATGTGTAATGACAATACATTTGAATCTAATCTAATCTAGTGTTTGTTAGCCTGCAGATGCCGAGAGAAACTTTTATGGATATGTGGATATTCCAACGTACGTACAATCCCAGAAACAGTGCGATTTATAAAGTGTATTTTGCTTGCAATTTTGCATGCCCGTGTTTTTATAAACCTGACTTTTCTTTGTGTACGCCATATTGTCTTTTGAGCATTTGTACACTTTTAGGAGTTCTACGCAACGTTTTATAAATGAGACCCCTGATCTTTTCCTTTTTTCTCTCCTAACACACCCACTTCAGCTCATTGTTAGTAAGCTGATTATTTGGATCAGGTGTTCAGATCCAGGTTCAGGAAGCATTCTTTGCATTCTATTCATTGCAGCATTAAAAAAATTTATGGATTTCTGTAACCAAGCTCACCCCTTTTTGTTCCAAATTAGTGTACTTTTCAGGGACTTGTAAATGTAAGAATCTGTTTGCATGATGCTTACTCCCACCCTGTGCATTGCAGGAAAGAAAGAGGCTATTATAGTTAACAGTTATTCAGACTCACATGGCAAAATGAATAAAACAGGAACGCAGAAATGTTTCCAAATATTTTTGAAGATGAAATGTGTCAAGTTGGTTGAAAACTTTGTTTTTCCACAAAAGCATCTGTACCGGGTCTTTAATAACAAACTAATCCTAGTCCAATTCATCAGCTAATGAATATATGACTTTGTTCCTTTGCATGGCACTTCCCCAATACTCACACTGTGCTTTCAGTTCAGTGGTTAAAGCACAATCACCCCAGCCAAAATAAATGTCTACGTTTGATTTCTGCATGTATGGCAATAATGTTACCTAGTGGCTGTTGTCCACCTCCATCATATGTCAGTTTAAGTCCTAATGTATCTTTATGAATAATTCTAACTGGCACCAGTAGCTGCTCTTACCGTAACAGAAGTCACAGCTGTGGGGGCAATGTTTCTGCATGAGCTTTCTTTTGCTTTCACAGTAGCCTTTCCTGGCCCAAGCGGGACAGATAAATAATCTATCCAAACATCCTAGAGGGAGAGAGAAGGAGAGAGGAATTAGGAAGGGAGGGAGACATGGGCAAAGCAAGTGAGGATATGCAGAAGAGGTCACACAAAAAGGTATTCCATGAATTTGACCATTTTTTGCTAAATTCAGTCACTGAGCTGTAAAAGACATTCAGAGTGGTTTGATAGGTTGAGCTCCCTGCTAGAGAACCTTACAGATTATTACATTGGAAGTGATATGAACCAGAAGTTGTGAAGGCTATAACATAAACATAGCCATCTTATTTTCTCTACAAAATGACAAGAGAAACAAGCATTTTTATGTAATGTTGATAATGGCAGAATAATGGTAAATCAGGAAACATTTTAGCCCAAAATCACCTAAAAGCTATGGTAAAACAATGTCCTGGGCATATTCATAAGTACTACTGCTAAATGTTAGGTTCCTATCACCACTGCTGTGAACAGTTCTCTAGAATGATTTATTTCACATCAAACCCTTGTTAAGGTGGTTTGTAGTTATGCAGAAAGTGTGTTAAATCAGTGAAATTTTAACTAGCGTTGACAGTGGACACTTTTGTTGTCCATTTAATATTTGGTTAACATTTCTGATTTACTAGATTTCTATTGTATAACTTGTTTATTCTGCCCATATGTTACGCACCGTATAGTCGATGTAGCCCCCAAACATCGTCCTGGGTTATTAGTTTGCGCCCCGTCAGTGTAGCATTGAGATGCATTATGGCCATGGGGTTTTGGGAGTGCATCAGACCCAACACATGACCGATTTCATGAGCTGCTACATGCACCAGGTCAGTCAGCCATACTCCTGTTCCAAATAACAATTCACATTCAGTCACATAGTAGTCATACAGTGGGGCAAAAAAGTATAAAAAGATGAGAGTCTGTAATGTTCATCATAGGTTCACTTCAACTGTGTGAGACAGAATGTAAAAAAATCCAGGAAATCACATTGTATGATTTTTAAATAATTTATTTGTATAATGGTGCAGAAAGTAAGTATTTGGTCAATAACAAAAGTTCACCTCAATACTTCGTAATTTAAACTTGGTTGGTCAAACATTTCCTGTAGGTCTTCACCAGGTTTGCACACACTGTAGTTGCTATTTTGGTTCATTTTTCCATGCAGATCTTCTCAGGAGCTGTGATGTTTTGGGGCTGTCGTTGGGCAACATGGACTTTCAACTCCCTCCACAAATTCTCTATTGGATTGAGGTCTGGAGATTGGCTAGGCCACTCCAGAACCTTGAAATGCTTTTTACGTAGCCACTCCTTCATTGCCCAGGCAGTGTATTTGGGATCATTGTCATGCTGGAAGATCCAGTCACGTTTCATCTTCAGTGCTCTCACTGATGGAAGGAGGTTTTTGGCCAAAATCTCACGATACCTGGCCCCATTAATCCTTCATTTAATACGGCTCAGTCGTCCTGGTCTCCTTTGCAGAAAACCAACCCCAAAGCATAATGTATCCCCCTCCATGCTTCACAGTGGGTGTGGTGTTCTTAGTATGCAACTCATCATTCTTCCCCCTCCAAACACAGTGAGTGGAGTTTATACCAGAAAGTTCTATTTTATCCCCATCTTAACACAATGACATCCAGATGGTCTCTGACAAATTTTAGAAAGACCTGGACATGTACTGGCTTAAGCAGGGGGACCTTTCGAGTCCTGCAGGATTTTAATCCATGATGACGTAGTGTGTTACTGATAGTAACCTTTATTACTGTGGTTCCAGCTGTCTTCAGCACATTGACCAGTTCCCCCAGTGTAGTTCTAGGCTGTTTCCTCACCGTTCTCAAGATCATTTGTACCCACGTGGTGAGATTTTGCATGGAGCCCCAGGTGGAGGGAGATTGTCAGTAATCTTGTATTTATCCCATTTTCTAATAATTGCTCTAACAGTCTCGTTCCTAATGTCCTTAGACAGCTCTCTGGTCTTGGCCATGTTGGAGGTTGGAGTCTGACTGTTTGAAGGTGTGGACAGGTGTCTTTTATACAGGTAACGAGTGGAGGATAGAAGAGCTTCTTAAAGGAGAAGTAACAGGTCTGTGAGGGCCAGAATTCTTGCTTATTGTAGGAGCTAAATACTTATTTTCTGCACCATTATACATATAAATTTTTGAAAATCATCCAATTTGATTTCCTGGATTTTTTACATTCTGTCTCTCACAGTTAAATTTAACCTATGATGAACATTACAGATTCTCATCTTTTTAGTGGGACAACTTGCAGAATCAATGGCTGCCAAATACTTTTTTGCCCCACTGTATTTATATTAGTGAGTTTGTGCACATATATGTGACGTCCCGATCATGTTTTATGTAACTCAATGTTTTGGTAATTTATTATTGAGAATCAGCCAATACAGAGTTTTTTAATATTTGTATTTTCCTAGCACCCTCTTCATAGTTATTATTATTATTGTTTTATATTTAAATTGCATGTTTTAAACATAACCTCACACCATCCATTTCATTGCATGTGCACACTTTCTTAATGCTTCAAAAGCACTAGCCTTTCTTCCAGCTGAAGCGCATGTTCCCCAGAATCCAGTATTCATCATCGTCAAAGTGGATTTCTCCAGTCGGAGGAAAGAAAGCGTGGGCCAGCTCACCAGTGATTCCGTCAAAACAGTGATGCAGGTAGGACTGCAGACAGTCTGTATGGTTTACAGGATAAAAGCCTGCCAAAGTGGAACACTGAGTCATAATCAGCTTTCCAACATAGACAGACTCAAGATCATCAGGACACGATCTCCAGAAGTTGTAAATGGCCCTAAGGAGCATAAATCTGAAGAGTCAACTCTGCAAATTTATGTTGGAAGCACAGTGAATGTCTTACTGAAGTACACATACATGGGGATTGACCGTAATTTCTTTGACTTTAGTCACTGACATGGAGTCTGACAAGAATTTCCGATCCCCCAAAGGACACTTTTTGACTTTGACCCAGAATGTCATGAACATTGCCAATGTTCCATTAGGTCCAATGCAGCTAGCCATTTATGTGTCAGGTTATTTATTTATAATTCTTGTTCTAACTTTTTTTTACATTTTTAATCTCCATGTGCAGACTATGGGCCAACAGTCACCTGAATCTATCTGATTTTAGATCTCCCTCGTCTGAACTACTTATTTCATGCATATAAGACACACTGTTTCAGAAATACAGTCTCATGCAAAAGTTTGGGCACCCGTTGATAACATATTTGGGTGATTTTTGTAATTGAAAAGATAGTTTCTCTAGGACATGGAAAAAATACACTTTATTTTCAGCAAATATTGATGTATAGTTACTTGTTCTGCAATAAAATGAACACAAATAAAAACATTATTATGGCACTGTGCAAAAGTTTGTGCATTTTAAGAATTCCAAAGTCTCAGATTCTTTTTACAAGGTTTCAGACCTTAATCAGCTCATTAAATCTGATGTATGGCAACAGCTGTCATTAGTAAATGTCATTAGTAAATGTCATTAGTAAATATCAGCTGGTGCCAATTTCAAAGTTTTACAAATACTGTGACTTCAAACCTTGTGCACACACTTGTGGACACTCAACAACTTACAGCTGTGTAAGACTCTGAAAATGAAAGTTATTGATCCCACAATGCAGGGGGAAGCTACTAGAAGATAGCAAAGTGTTGTAAGCTTGCAGTTTTCACAGTGAGAAATGTAATTAGGAGATGGAAGTTCAGGGGAACTGTGGAGGTCAAGATGAGATCTGGAAGACCAAGAAAACTCTTGGAGAGAACTGCTCATATGCTGCTGGTCAGAAAGACAAATCAAAATCCACATTTGACTGTAAAAAAAACCTGCAAACATCAAAACATCTGGAAAAAAGCTGAAGCTAAAAAGTGGATGCCTTTTACAACAGGATTATGATCCTAAACAAACCTTCGAAATCCACCATGGACAACCTCAAGAGATTCAAGCTGAAGGTTTTGAAATGGCCATCACAGTTCCCTGATTTAAACATCATTGAAAATTTGTGGGGAGATCTTAAAAGAGCTGTGCATGCAAAACGACCAAAGAATATTACAGAACTAGAACCTTTTTTTTAATCAATTTATGGCATAAAAAGTAACTATCCATCAATCCTTGCTGAAAATATTGTGTATTTTTTCCATGTCCTAGAGTGACTGCGTTTACATCTTTACAATTACAAAATTAGCAAAAATCTGTTATTTATCACCGGATGCTCAAACTTTTGCATAAGACTGTAAGCTTGTTTATGACATATGCTTTAAACCAATACAACCATGCTTAGATAGCATACAGGTTGTATTTCTTTACAAATATCTGCCAATACCAATAAGATTATACCTAATCTCTACCTTTTGTATACCTACTAAAAAATATTAAAACTAAAAAGATTAGAAATGCACTAGTAGATATCAGCCAATGCCAATTTTCTTCATGTACTCAACATCTGTTGACACCACTATGATTTCGACATCATCATGCACTCATAGTAAAAGGTACATTTCATGCCTAAACATATGGTTTAACATTTAGTGGCCAACAATAGATTTCTGCAGTTGATCTCCTGATGATGGGGCCAGTCCTTGAACTCTCCTGAGACTACTCAGGAGATTTAAATTTTATAGCAAGTAATTGAGTGAGCAGTCTTTGGTTGAAAAACACATTTTAGATTTGTAAAGTCTCAAGTATAAGGGCAGCTTCAAACCTGTTGATAAAAATCAGTGTTTCAACATGTAATAAATTGTGTAACTACATTTAAACAGGAAACAAATTTTCTTCTTTTAAGGGTTAATAATCGAATTGATTGAAATGAACTGAACTGAGTATTTTCATATTGTCATTGCACAAATACAACGAGATTAGGTCAATTTTTTAAACATTTTAAAACAAATTTCCCATAAGAGGTGCTTTTTCTATCAATTTACGCTAGACATGGCCTTAAGAGGGTCAACATCTCTGTCTCAGTCAATCTCATGATTTGCTGCCATTCAGATGACTATTTTCATTCTGCTGAGCTTTGATCTGCTGCAATTGTTTCCAGGCATATTATAATAACTTTCAACGGCTGCACTCAAGTGGGCGTTCCCATGCTCTGTTCTGCCCGTGATATGTATGCCATGTTCATACCAATTTTAATGTCCGAATCTTGATTGGCAGGCACTTCTCTGAAGCTGAAAGGCGACACATCACTCCACATAGTGAAGGCTTTGGAAATTCCTTTGCGTGTGTCACTGGCATTCATCAGGTTTCTCGGGAATGACAGCAGCCTACGCAAACACAGCAGGAACTATAAACATAACTCATTCTACAGTTGTCAAATGTGCAAGAAACTGTTTGATGAAAAAATTTAATTCACACAATTTGCCCTCAAACTAATGAAGTAGATCAGACATGTCTAGAAGGCTAATGTATCAAACAAGTATGGTAGTGATCACCACTCATCATCTTGCAAATGACATACTGTTGTTTAAAGCTGGGCAGAAGTAAGAAGTAAAATATTCAGGCTTGAAAATGGCTGCTACCATTGTTTATTGTGTACTTTCTGACTGCCAGGGCACCACTTAGAAGTGACTAATGCTCTGTTGTCCTCAACTCCAGAGCAAGAAATCTTAGTAACAATCACTCATGCACAACAAAGCGACTGATGTAGCAAGTGTGTATGGACCTTAGTCAATAATGCACTTGATTGACTACACTATGACGTACCAAACTGTAGCCCAGATTAGAGCATTTTTGTAACCTGTGGAGTTTGAGGTTCATCCTTCTTTGGTTTCATGAAATATGGATCACTGGGCTTTATTACAACTGAAACTTGATGTTCTTTTGTTAAAAATCCTCCTCATACAACAACATAGTCAGACAAAGCAGCACCGCTGCTATCTAAGCTCACTACCAAACACCCTTCTACCCTGGTCACTTCTGTCAGACTGATTGTGCAGCCCAGTTTTTAGTTGGAGCTAGGAAAAAAAGATTCCTCCACAGGTTGTGGGAAGAAACTATCTAGTTATTTAAAACAACCTACTTTTAGCATTTGATATCCACCTTCCACAAGCATGTTTAAAGCTCTGTCATTTTTTGCCTTTTATTCCAGCTGGACCCAATCAGCCCTGTAACATTGTTTTACTAATAGCTTGCTGCTAAGCTAACTAGCAAGCTCTGAGACTGACCAGTTAACCGTTAGCGTCTTTACATTTGCTGTTGTTGCATACCCAGTGGCAAACACAAGCAATTTCTCTTGGAAAATGTTTTCTGCAAGCAGTCCCACTGTCTAGACAGACAAATGATGACTGTTGTGATTTTTTTGGATCTTACTGTAAAAAGCTAGCTTATAGCATCAATATGTGTGCTCAAGATCGCATGACCGCATTTCCAATTCTCTTGTTGCTTCCCAGCAGCCTTTTCGTAAAACAGATGCTCTGCTTTGCTACTCTGGATTCATTTGACTGCCATGGTTTGTCTCTGCCATGTCTTGCATCTCCACAGGGCCTTTTGTGACCCATTCATGAACTGAGAGGCTTGTCAGCTTGTAAGCAGGGAGTGTAGTGTCTCTTATGTCCTCCTATCCCCAAAATCATTAAACACAGCCTGGCCACTGAGCTGTAGGTCAGTAATCTTTAACTGGCGACCCGCTGAGCAGTTCAGTCCGGCCCGCGACTGGATTTCAAAATTGTGAGAATCAAAAATAAAATAGTGGTCCACACTATTAAAGCAACTAAAAATAACAACAACTCAGTCTCTTGTCAGAATAACCACCATTTATGACTATATTTATTTAGGCTACACTCCGAAACGAGGACAGACTAACCCCTGTTTTCCACCGGATGCGTCTGCGTTGGTTTTTTTTTTTAATGTATTTATTTATCACATTTTAGGCGTCTGCGTTGGTTTACCCACGGTTGACGCGCAATATTCCGTGATCATGTGATCGCGCAAACCAGCGGCGGCGGTGTTACACCGTTTTCTCTGACCATCGAATGCTGTGACTTTAGGGGGCGCTGTTTAGCATTTTCATGCGAAATAAACGTTTCGATGGCCGCTATCAGATTATATGACCCTCCCATAACTGGTGTA
>JBBIGC010000018.1:4490273-4502093 GCA_037576955.1 Lepidarchus adonis | reverse complement strand
CTAATGTGAGATTTACAAGGAGTTCCACACATTTCTCTTAGTCATAGAACTGAGACAGAAGCGTATTGCTCCATAATATGTCTGGCATAGACAGGGTTAAAACTAACGCGCTGTCTGATTTAACCCTTTTTGTACCGGACAGATTATGCAGCAATACTCTTCTGTCTCAGTTCCAAATTATTGTTGAGGACAGTTCAACAAACGCTACTACTACTGAGACCTTTTTAAAGAAGCTGCTCCCCAGCAGTGTGTGTGTGTGTGTGTGTGTGTGTACGTACTCACGCTGAACGTTGGTTGTGAGAGACGCACAGACAGACGCAGCCGTCGGAAAATAATCCACTCTGTCAATCAATCAATCAAGTTGAGCAGCGCCACCCAGAGGAGAGGAGAGGTAGCGACGCCGGTGAGTCAACAAGGCGGAAATTTAAATATTGATATTGCTGCTGGCGTATCGATTATCGTATCGTGAGAGCAAAGACGACGATATATCACAATATCGATATTGTGACCCACCCCTACTGCATAGTGTAGCTCATATTTGACTTAAGCCTCAGGTTTATGACCTTGTTATTATCAGCTGTATTTCACCTTTGACCTTTTGGCCAACCAGGCCCAGTTAAAACATGATCAGACTATATTAGATTTTATATGTGCTTGTAGTTTGTAAGCAATTTTTTTGTTGGACCAGCAAAAATTGTTCCACAAATAACTATGACATATGGAAAATGGTTCTGTACTGCTCCGTAACTCTACTGCTACGATTCTCTGCACATGTAATGGGTAATAAAGTTCTCTCACTTAAATGGTGCTGCAGTACAGATAATATGCATGTATGTAGTATGTAAGTGTGTCTATTCTTCATTATAAAATTAGCAGCACTGAAATAAAAAAATTATTAGGCTTACCTTTCTTTAGATCAGACCCGTAAACATCAGTTGTGACTTGTTGTTGGACATGTTTATCTCGCATATTGCAGACGTTTCTTGGAGCTTAAATTCTGCAGCGTAGTTCTTGCGTTGTGGCATGATATCTGTAAATTCTAATATTTATCAGTTTAATTGTTTATGCTCTAATGTCACTACAGATATAGAACTGCAAAGGCTCCAGAGTCGTGTCAATCCAGATTCTTCTACTTCAGATCAGTAAATTCAGTAACACTGCAGCTAATAACATGGGGCGGCTTATCTTAGAGTTTTAAACATAATGAGCATATTTGGGAAAATATAGTACATGTCTCTGTCATTGTCCATGAGTCCACCATCCAGTTGGCTAAAGATCATATTGATAAATCTCTGGACTATTATATTTGGAAAATGTTAAGTGAAGGGATCAGACAAAAATAGAATGTATCAGTTTAAATGAAAAGCATTATGTTTAGAGAAAGGAAAACACTCCTGTTGATGTAATATTATGATTATTGACCTGTTTTGCTGTCCATGAAGCTTGAAAGAAATTGATGCATGGGTCATGCATTGTTCCACTAAAGAAAGGTTAAAAAAAAAAATAATGTTCTGGAATGGCTAAGTCAACATCCTGAGCTTAAACCAATTGAAATGTTGTAGAGTTCTAAGGGCTGTGTATCAGCGAGGTTCTTCACAAATCCATACTCATGGATCTCATAATGGTTGAATTAGAAATTGTTTAAATGTTGCTGAGCTTTGTTTATTGCATTGCTTTCTGTTTGAGAAATAGAAACCCAAAATATAAGCCTCCAAGTCAGAAACGGTCTGTACAGAAGGTCTAGTTCTAAGGGTGGGCCACATGGTAATGTTTGATCTTTCTCTGCTCCATGTCCAATATTTTTGCATCAGGGTGGTTTGCTGATCATTTCCAAGTGAACACAACACCATAACAAGCTTGAACTTGTAAATTTGAGAAGGGCTCATGCCTTAAACGTTTTTGAATTTTATATGGTTTTGAGAATTGATGTATTTTTTAAATTTAACTTTAATGTTTACTGTTCTTTTGTCTCCTATGTTCCTATGTGTGTATTCCATTGTCTGTGTAAGAAATTGAGATGGCCATGTGCTTACATAAGTGATAAAGTTAAACAGCAGCAAACATGGAAGCTATTGTTAAACAAAACTCAAACTATGCCGTGTTGGGTGTTTGAGGAATTTGGGACTGTGACTTTATTGGGTTTGTTTCAGAAGGTGTGGGGGGGTCTTTTCCTACTAGGACTGCTTGCCAACCATTATTCTTAATTTATTCTCTTAATTAACACACCACCACAATTACAAGGAAATACTCGACTGCAAGAAAAAACTTCAGGGAACTGAAGATTAACTATAATAACTATAGTAACAGGTGAACTGACTTGTGATTGTGATTAGTGGAAACATGGTCACTTGCCCATCAACTGGCCTCACAGATTTGTATTTTTTTATATACAATTTCTCATGTAAAACACTGGTTAGCCCATTTAGGAAATATTGCCTTGCCTCTTGTATGATTCACTTGGCATATGAGCTTATCATTTGCTCAGGTTTAAAGTGTATGTGTGGAAATATTAGTAACCCACCAAGCTTCCTGTCTGGTCTCTGCTAGGAGATGTGTGTTGGTTACACACAAGACCAATATATCCTAGACCATGACCATGGGCTGGCCAGAGATGAAAATCAAACATAATGCCTAGGACTAAACTTAATTAGATATACATTGTAAAATTTAATTTGGTTCATTATTTGTTTCAGGAAATCCTGCCCATAATTTGATTAGGAACAACTTTGTGCCTTTGCCGTATCTGATTTTAATTTGATGTAGGTCTGTGATCAAATTCCTGCACATTAAATGCCCTTGATGGTTAACAAATCAAAGTTTCCTTTTTAGTGAATCAAGTGCATAATCTGAAATGGACTTATTTACTTCCCAGTCTAAGATGACTTGGATCATGGAAAATAGCCACTGGTCAAGCATTTCTTGTCACATATACTTTTGTTTCAGTTTTATATGATTATTGAATGTTGTTATATGAAATTAGTCACATTTCATTTTATGTCCAAAGACCAATGAGTTATGACTGTTTTTGTTGTTTGCATACTGGATAACTCTTTTATCTCCAAACCTCCATCTTTCATTAGCCTGTTTTTATTAGCCTGACAATACCCTGCAGCTGAGCAGCTGAAGAACGATCCATGTTCTACCTCTGAGTCACAATGCTGTGTTTGTGACTGAACTTTTCTCACCGTATTTTGAATGAAGAAAAATAAAGGCTGATGGTTTTTTTTGTCAAAATAGATTCATACTCCACAATATACACAGTAAGCATCATATTATTGTCTTGTGATAATATTTTTAAGTATTGTAACAATCTTATTCATCAATAAATTATGCATATCAAAGAGTGCTTGAAAATAATAAGAAATCAAAATTAACATTTGAACTGGAGGTGGACCTTTCAACAGGATGGTGATCCTAAGCACACTAGCAAATCCATAAAGGAATGGCTCAAAAAGAATAAAAGGAGGGTTATAAACATCAGTGAAGTGTGTGTGTGTGTGTGTGTGTGTGTGTGTGTGTGTGTGTGTGTGTGTATGTGTGTGTGTGTGTGTGTGTGTGTGTGTGTGTGTGTGTGTGTGTGGCACAGAGAGAAGTGAAGCCACAGTAGTGTACACTGTAATGACTTAATATCTACAATAATATGGTCAAAATGAAACTCAAGTAAGTGTAATCGTCAAAATGCTTAATATCCAATAATTATATGACCTTTTGGGGGGGGGGGTTATTTATCTACATCTAACTCGATTGTCTAAGAATATGTAAAGCAATTCAATAAATCCAATAAAAAAATTAACTGGGTTGTTTACCACACTTTCTTGCTTCAATAATGCATCATCATCATCATCACTGCAAAATGTAAGGAAAGCATTGCTGATTTCTTGAAGTTTTAGGTGATTTTGCAGTGTAGGCGTCGCTTATTCTGAAGGGGTTTTACCACCAGTAGTTTTTTGTCGTGTTTATCTGCATGTGAGCGTGTGCAACAGGGTTGGCCTGTGCCAGAAATAGCAATGTGAATGGCCAACCAGTGGGCACAGAGACCGTCACCTGTGCGCTCTCAGCCACGTCCCCTCTCCCCTCCTGGTTAATCCCTGCTGATAAGGCACACAAAGGCCTAAACGCTGGCTGCATCCTCCAGCAGCACCCTGACTGTCCATAAAGCGCCTGCTCTGGAGCACTGTGATTGGCTCATCAGCGTTGTCCACGAAGACAGTCACACCGCAGCCTCTGATGGCAAACTTGGGTGAATGAGTGCCAGCGCTCTGACTCCGGGCAGAAGACCTAGCGTGAAGGTGTAGAGGGTTTTGCGAAGGTGGCTAGTGGGACTAGTGCTTGCACCCATCTCGGTGGAGGACCTGAAGGCATTCTCTGCACTGCTCTGTGTGTGGCTACTCAGCTTCTTACTGCACACACACACACCAACAGGTAACCCAGCCAACTGTTTTGGCAGCCTTAGCCTTTCGCACGCTTGCACAAATACAGTCAGAAAGGCCGTGCAGCCTCAGGAAGACTGAGATAAAGTAATGCTTGTTGTGATGCGATTGCCTTTCAGCATTAACCTGCCTTGTGGTTGTTGTACCCATGAGTTTCAGCTTATGCAAGTCACTGCGAAAGTGGTTTTCTGTTTTAAGAAGCTGCACAGTGAGATTCTAAAGCTGGGGAGGGCCAGTTTCTAATTGCCCTTCACAAACACTCTCAATAACCTGGCAATTCACAGGTGAGTTCAACCAGATGTGCTTCCTCAGGGATTTCACCAAACGGTGCTGGACACCGGACCCAAGCTGGGCACCCCTGTTTTAACGGAAGGTTCTATACATTTTTATAAATCACACAAGGGCATTTTTAGAGAGAATTTCAAGCAAATTTCCACACCAGCCTCATGACTGTGTTGTCATCATTATTCTTACAGTGGATCTCATTATGATTTTGATGAGAAGATAAGTCCTCATTATCCGTGAAGGAGATGATGCTGGACCGCAGAGTTCTGCTACCCACATGCTTGTTCTAATCGCACCTACAGACCAGTGCTGAGTTTTAAATAAGTGTTAACAATGTGTAATAATGTTGGCTTGACACATTAAGCCCTTTTCAGCACTTCTTAGTGGATTGGTGGTCTTTGTAGACCAGTGTTCAAATCCACACTGGAATCTGTGTGCTGGGGCTTACTATGTACATGTAACACTAAGCTACATCCAGGCGTGCTTATGTAGCTCACAACTATGTAGGTTTTGCTGTACCTACTTTTGAAACTTTCTATCATGCAAGTTAAGCTCAAAACATTAACGTTGTGTAGTTTTAGTTCCACTCTGTATTTGCGTAATACAGAAGAGCTGATCAAATTTTAGATCAGATATGACAAATAAGTGTATTTCCTTTTTATGGGAGTCAGTTTTACTCTGGTTTTGTGGACTTGTAAAATAATTAACAGTTTGAAAAGCTTCAAAAACACTGAAAAACACAAGCATGTAGGATAACATCAACATTACAAGTTCCAAATATTCACAGACATTGCAGTATCATCTACTGACCAAATTGAGTAAAGCTAGAAGCAGAATGGAACTACCCTCCACCAACCACAATAATACTTAAAGGTTAGAGGCTTTGAGCATGCACCATCAGTAACTACTCATCCTGTTCTGTGTGTTTAATAACCCCAATTACTAACTTATCAATGCTCTATACTGATTTTCCATTTTCATATCTGGTGTTTAGCAGTTGTGACTCCTAAAAGTTCTGTGCTGTCTGTTTTGAACGTATCCAAGGCTAGTAACGCAAGTTCAAGTACACAACCCCCTTGAGCTAAGAAGCTATCAGAATAAAAATCTCATGAAACCCGCTCAAGTAGAAAAATATTTTTATTGAAATTCATAATTAGTGCTAGACAACAAGTTACTGCTGATCAATCAATTGAAATTTATTCTACCACTTGGGTGCCTCGAGAGAGTTTTCCATGTGCCTGGGAGAACTAGCTTTGGTTATTGCCATAAGGTTAGGAGGGATGGAGTGACGAGTTATTTTTGTCTTTGTAAGCAAGCATCAGGCTTTCGATCCATTGTGGATCAGTTGTAATGGTCGGGTTGTCTGCATTGGATTGGCAGGAATGAGTTGGAAGTGGTTAAACTTCAAGATGGTGACCAAAGAGGTCCGTAAGTGGGTTCTCTAGAACAGTGGTCCCCAACCACCGGGCCGCGGAGCATTTTGAACCGGGCCGTACAAAAAATGACAACTTTAAAAAAAAGAAAAGAAAAAAGAAAGATCAACTTTGACGGTATTCTGGATGAAAGTCATGGCAGAACACCCTGAAATCGCCACAAAAGCACTGAAAACTTATTCTGAAAGGAACGTTTACGTGTTACCATAGCGCGTGAGGGGCAGAGGACGACGTTACTCTAAACATTTCAGAAAGACGCTGCTAATAAAGTTACATAATTACACAGTGGATTCACGTTTATTATTGTATTTATAAAATACCACAGTTTTTGTGTTGGTTGTATCATTTTAATTTGTTGTTTTTATCCGAGGCACCTCAAATGCCGGTCCGCGAAAAAATTGTCTGACATTAAACCGATCCGTGGTGCGTAAAAGGTTGGGGACCTCTGTACTAAAATATGATTAGCATGTTCAATGCATCAACAGTCAGCATGGGAATAGCCTTTTATCTCCCAATAGGATACACAATATGTGGCCCACGATAACTAATATGTCACGATACAGCGAATCTGCGATAATTGATATATTAAACGACAGTGACATAACTATACATCACAGAAACATGGGGATGCATTATTCATTTACATAAATAACACCAATGCTATTGTTGCCTTTCCCATATTTGCTTTGCGGCCGCGGTCAAAAGCGCAAAGGCAAAGCTACTTCAGCTTCAGGGTTTCGCTTCTGTTGCCCTTTGTCACTTGGCAAGTTGCCCTAACATTCCGCTACCAACTAAACTGTAATTCCCACAATTCAACGCTTTCCACCTATTTTCCCAAACCTGGAACTACCTGATCCACAATGCACTGCTTCGTTTCTGCTACAGCCATCTAGTTTTAAACCCTGTGTATAGCACATGTTACGCTTCTGTCTGATCTAAATTATTGTTGAGGACAGTTCAGCAAAGGCTAGATATTGGCAGTGTTGTGTGATTCTGCACTCTTGGATTGCTGTTCTTTTTTTCCTTTTTCAAAGAAGCTCTTCAGTAATGTGTGTTTACTCACATTGACAATGTCATCAATTACTATTAAACAAGTGCGAAAGAGATGCGCAGAAATACGGCCATCACAAAATAATACACAATCTGTTCCGTCAATGTTCCACAAGACAAAAGTCAGACTTTAGATTTAAATGTGGCTTAGCTTTCTTTGCAATCTAACTGTTGTTACTATCTATTGTATCGCGATATCTGTTTTTTTGGCACAACCCTAATCAACAGTGCACTGTCTGAACATATAGTAGTACCTACCAACGAAAATGGACTATCACTAAATTTGAAACTTGGGGAACGGCAGGTATGAGGACAATACCACACAAAAGCCCATGTAAACCTGATTTTTTGCTACATGTTTAATAAACCACACTTAAACAGCCTATAAATGGATTATGTTTAACTGTACTTAGTTTGACATTCAGTTTATTAAATGAAAAATAAACCATTTAAATTAACCAACACATTAAAGAGTCAATCAACAGAATAAACAACAGAATAATAGTTAGATTCCACACCATACAGATCTGAAAGATGACCAGATATTTTCACAAAGAAAGCCACTTTGTATTTTGTTTAGTCATCATCTTTATTCACATCTTAATTTTACCATTTTAATTTGAAGGAAAGTTTGGATTTCAACAATATGGATCTTGCAGCTTTTACTGGGTGTGATTTGTTCCCCAGCATGGGAACTTTATGATATGTACAATATTTTTCATGTATATACCATCCTATTTTAATACATATACATTTATAAAATGTAGAAATTGAGATTACATAAACCTGAGTTAATTTTTTTAGTGTAGTAAAAAACATCAGTAAAATATCTGTTTGAAGTATCGGTCATAATGCTGATATCTTAAAACCAGTTACTGTAAATACAACTGTATTTTGATACTATTGTAATTCCAATATTATCAGGCATCTAGGGACAACCTGCTTTACTTAATGAAAGCATGTTTTTTTCTGTTTTGGATGTGAGTTTTACATTATTCCCAATATTCCCATATAACATTTATTATAATTCTATTAAAATATTGTTGTAGATTCGTGTTTGTGTTCTTGTTAAATGATTTGTACAGCTTCCACTTGAACCTTATTTTAATTTGGAGATCATTTTGAGTCTGTTTTGGATCTGTTTTTGTTTCTTGTAAGTTTTATGGAATTTCGTGAATGTTATTATATAATAATACTAATATTGTAACAGTGTACAGTATAATGATCCTCGTTTAGTATCACTTCTTGGTCAGTATTAGGTATGTTAACAAGTCAGATTATTAAAATGATACTTTTGGTTTTGGATGTGCTATTTGTCTTGTTTGCCTTGTAACAATTTGCTCAGAAAGAGCAAAACATAAAGTCCTCAAACTGAGAGCAAAGTTCATCCAGAAAACAAACAGTTGTGGACAGCTGAAACAGGCTGTCAGAGCCTGAGTTCACTGAGAGCTCTCTGAGAGTGCTAGTAGATCATAAAAGCGAGGAGAGCCCAAGTTAAATGTCTTACTGGACACGAAAACACTGAAGATGCTCAGAAGTGGCTTGAAGTTCATAGGTTGTAAGTATTTCACTATTTATCTTAAACAGCATTTTTGTACGGCTACTCTAGTGGTGTTGTGGTAACGTAAAGAAAAAGTAGCCAATGTATGGCCAGGCACCATTTGGAAAAACCATTGTGTGATATGAAACGAGAAATTTTCCCTTTTGAAGAGGTTAGTTTGTCTGAAGTTGTATTTCGGACTTATGTGCTGAATTGTGCAATATAATCCAGGCTAAATTAGCCACTGTGACCTTTTCAGTCATTTGTGATTGAAGGGCATGTGTAATGTCAGTAATTTCCCTTAACTGTGTTGTTGCCTTGTTATCGTCTGTGTGATGTATGTCATATATAAAACATAATCGCTGGTTCTCTTAAGATAGTAACACCAAATCTTCATTATTTTTATTGTAAGCGGTATTACAATAGAACTATTTACTACAACATTAGATTGTACAGTATTACAATAAAAGTACAAATATTTACTGTATATCACCTTTCCTTTTTAAATATGTATAGTAGTTTTTGAGTATTTAAGTATTTTTGAGTATTTTATTGAACCCTATTGAGTCTTGAATCTCAAAGATTGACAAATTTTCCAGCTGTATTGGTTAATTGTGCTTAGAGAGATGTTCCTTCAGGTTTGTTTAGATCATGTTTTTTAAAATAAAATGGTGCTCTTAGAAATTTCTGGTGAAGACACAATCTGCCATATCTTTAGTGAAAGGAAGGAAGTCTATCTCTAGTGTTTTAGACAGTTCTGGAGAGTTGATGTAATCTCCTTGGTGTGTTGTTTATCTTGGTTCAGTATTGATTTCTCTTCGCACTCGGATCCCTTTGTAAAACCTGGGTCACCATATGTGCCTGACTAAAGCCAGTTCTAGCATTTACTCTGCCAGTTCAGTCAGGACGAGGGAGCTAGATTTTGCTTGACTCTTTTGCTGACTGAGAAGGAATTCCGACTTGAAACAGTGTTTCATTAAATTGCAAAAGTTTTTCTGCTTTAACATGCAGATGTTTATCACTCAACTCAGTGATTTCAAACCCAGTAATCTACTGCTGGTCTCATGCATTTTGTACTCAGTTTTATACTAGTTATTCTTTCTCTGAATATTTACTTTGTCTAGCATTTGAAAAGTACTTTGATTTTTAAGGACGCCACTGACCATTCTAGACAACACCCCATGTTCTGCGACTATAATCTCAAGAACTGTCAGAAACTCAGGAACTCCTCCGAAATGTACTTGTGTGGGCCAGAGCGCACCAAGATAACTGACCCAAAGGAAGCGGATGTGAGCAGTTCCTGTTTTGGGACCCTGTGCTAGTTTGCAGCGACATGCCCACTTCTGTCAACAGTGCTCTGTTGAACTACTTGACCACTCAGGAAATTCACATTAGGAACTGTGTTCTGGACTGAAAAATTTGCAAGAGTTGTAAATCTCAGCAAGTTAGTATCATAAATATCATTCTGTAGTACTCCATAGTAAAAGTATATACAAATGGGCAACAGATTATAGTAAAAAAACATCTTGGTATGCATCTCATTCTAGTGCTGGAACAAAACACTTCAGTGTGTTTCCTCATAGACTCTGTACGTCTTCTGAACTGTACAGGAGGGAGGGAACAACCAAATTTCCATTCTTCCCTGAGCTGTGATGGTGAAGTGCACAGTGTAACATTATTTGTCCAAAATCTGCCATAGGTCTACACAGGGTTGAGATCTGCTGACTATGACTAGTCATTTTTATCCTTATGAGACCATTTAGTGACTAATGACATTGTCCCAAAACACCTATGGGACCATTAAGCTATTATGCGTTCTGCACCACCATCATCAAATACCTTTTGTGGAAATTTATTCTGGAAATGTGTGTCTTATTTCTTAACAATATTTGAAATGTATTTGTAGTGGTAGAAAGTCTCTCTGTCTCTTGTTGACAGTGTTTGGTAATAGAAATATTAAATATACAGTGGGGCAAAAAAGTATTTGTCAGCCACCAATTCTGCAAGAGAGTCTATAATGTTCATCATAGTTTCACTTCAACTGTGAGAGACAGAATGTAAAAAAATCCAACAAATCGCATTGTATGATTTTTAAAGAATTTACTTTTTTGCCCCACTGCACTTGCCAAATGTCGTTAAATGGCTGTTAATATAAATGTGGATTTTTTAATGTTTGATTGAGAACACTATCTTTCCTTATTTATGTATCTCCACTCATTTGAGTTTTTTTCATTTATTTATTATATATATTTAATCCTTAATTAGGGTTTTAGACAACACAGAAAAGTAAGAAATCTGATTGGTTGATGGGTTAGAGGGCACAGAACGTGTATTAAAAGAGTATACGTTTAAAAACCTGAATTTGCTTTCCCTTCATTGCAGGCTTGATACAGCAAGCTTGTCAGGGTTCTTCGCAGCCACTTTTATGCATGCATCTGTATGTAGGTTCCTGTTTAAAATGCGGTGGGAAGTGACATTTGAATGGCCTTCTCTGTATAACTACTGTGGTGAGCTCCTCCATCTGTTAGGCCAGGCCAGGCGGATTATCCCTGTAGTCTGAGCAAGCTTCGATAAACTGGCACCAGCATGTGCTAACAGGTGGCATGCCCAAGGCTGGTACCATGACGCCACTGAGAGTGTGAATACCTCTGGTAGTCTGTTACAGTATTAAAGTGTCTGCTGGAAGCCATTAGGTTGTATCACTAGTGGTTGGCTGTTGTTGTTCAATAGTAATAATAAGCCTCATTCACCAAGAATTCTTAAGAAGTAATCCTTCCACTTATGCCTAACGAAGATTCTGACATTACTTAATGTTTTGTTATTTGGAATTTGTTCTTGGGTAAGAGCAGAATTTACACAATTGTATAGCAATTATTTATTTATGTATAGTAAGTATTTGATCAATAACCAAAGGTCATCTCAATACTTTGTTATATACCTTTTGTTGGCAATGACAGAGGTCAAATGTTTTCTGCAAGTCTTCACAAGGTTTTCACACACTGTTCCTGGTATTTTGGCCCATTCCTCCATGCAGATTTCCTCTAGAGCAGTGATGTTTTGGGGCTGTCGCTGGGCAACACAG
>JBBIGC010000018.1:4408585-4421945 GCA_037576955.1 Lepidarchus adonis | reverse complement strand
TGGTGTGTTTTGGATCATTGTCCTGCTGCAGAACCCAAGTTCATTTCAGCTTGAGGTCATGAACAGATGGCCGGACAGCATTTGTGGATAATAGTTCTCACTGTGGTTTGCTGGATCCCAAAGCTTTAGAAATGGCTTTATAACCTTTTCCAGACTAATAGATCTCAATTACTTTCTTTATTTGGATCTCTGCATGATGTCTAGCTTTTGAGGATCTTTTGGTCGTCTTCACTTTGTCAGGCAGGTCTTATTTAAGTTATTTCTGGATTGAGAACAGGTGTGGCAGTAATCAGGCCTGGGTGTGGCTAGAGATATTGAACTCAGGTGTGATGAACCACTGTACCCACAATGCAGGTGTCTTCCTGCTTTAGAGTGGGAGGGATTTATTTACCATAAGTTTATTTTCCTATAGTGTGATGATGTTTCAAACACTACCTTTTACGATAGATCACAAAGATGTCACTTTCTATGCGCTGGCAACACCACTGCCAGAGATGGCAACTAAAATGGTGGCATGCTCAATGTGAACTAAATGCGAATGTACAGACACATGCGAATCAGACAATGTGACTCTTTTTTTCATTTTGTCTCTCATAGTTGAGGTTAAGCTATGATGAATATTACAGGCCTCTCTCATCTTTTTTAAGTGTGAGAACTTTGGTCACTGACTAAATACTTTTTTTGACCCACTGTATATAAAAGGAACGCATCAGCTCTCTTGACTATGGAAGCTTATCTGTAGCAAAATTCAATTGGCAATGCAATATGCAAAATGACTGCAATATTCATGCAATATACCTGTTTGTGCTCCTGCTTTTCTTCATCATCTGTCGTGTGTGTGTGTGTGTTCACACATACAGGAGTGTGCACGTGAGCAAGGTGGTGCCTCAGTCAGTCTGGGTTAACCCACTTTGCTTCACTGACCATCTGTGTTTCTCCCTCATGGACATGCACACACACACGCACCCACACACACCATCTGTGTCACCTCTGAGCTGTGCAGGGAACTGTCATGAGGTGTGTGGTTTCCATGACAACTGGGAATAACCTTCTTTCTTATTCTTACTCAGTCACAGGTGTACACACACACACACACACACACACACACACACACACACCCCGCTTAAGAAGGCTTTTTATTTACATGGTGTCACCAGCTCATGTCATAACTGACCTCTCAGTGGTCAGAACGTGTGTGCTGTGTGTTTGCAGATGAAAGCAAGCATTGGTGATGTGTATAAATAATGTTTTACATGTCTGAGCATACCTAAGCAGATATTTCTGGGGGTTTTGGCCAACAGAACAGTCAGATGGTGGAGCTGCAGAGGTCCCGTCTTCGCGATGACATTAAAGAGTACAAGTTTCGCGAAGCTCGTCTGCTGCAGGACTACAGCGAGCTGGAGGAGGAGAACATCATGCTGCAGAAACATGTCTCTGCACTCAAACAGAGCCAGGTACATTCACTGATTACTCTCTAAGGATTTTAACTTCACCCAACCGGCAGTAGAACAGTAGAACAGTGCTGTAGCTCCATCATTACACCCACTAGACCCTACAGGGAGGGGCAAAGGAAGTGGGAGGTAATGAGGGGCTGCTACACTTTCAAATATTAGGAAGGCATAGTTGTGACTGCAGGTAAATAAAAGAAGTTAACAATCAGTCGAGTAAAACAGAGACTAGTAAACATGTTTATATGCTTGTTTTAGGATGGAGTCACCTTTTTACCTTCTACTGACCACTTCCTGGGGTTTTCAGTAAAACATGAACTAAAACGTGGTATCCCTTAAATAAAGTGTTTAGCCAGAGTTGTGGCCAAAATGTTGATTTAAATTCTAAAATTCAACCAAATTCAATAATGTTTCACATTTTCTGTGCATTATACGTCTTGAACAATATTAATGATCAATTTATAGCAATGAATCAACTGATCAACAAACCTTACTGCAGTATGACTTGACTTTACAAATGACTTGACTTTACTTTGCATTTGCGAATCTGGTTTATTTTTAAAAGTACTTTTGATTTAGTGGAAAACTAAATCATTTTTAGGTTTAAAATATAATTAGAATAATATAATTAGAATAGAAAATAATTTTATTTTGCTCAGAATTGAGTGAGTACTTTTAGATATTATCACAACTTGTGATGAAAGGGAGCCTAATAATCCCACATATTACTTATCCTACATAAAACAGTTTGTATTTGTCCTAAAGTAATTTATTGAAACTTAGCTGCAGGAACTGATAAATTGGCATCACCCCTGCTCTCAGACATGCCAATGGTTGTGGTTAATAATTAGTCACATGTCAGTGCTCTGTCCCGTGCCAATAGCACAGAGAATTCTTCTGTTTAAAGTTTGTGTTTTATGCATACTATAACTTTAAACTGCTATTATAACTATTTACCAGCAGAGTTAAACAAAAAAAAAATCTGGCACAAAACACCAAATTGTACATTAAGTTAGGATTGGGGTGTCTTAACGAAAAGCAAGTCTTAACAATTAAAATGAACCTTTTTGAGCTCCCAAGTGGTTCAACTGTCTTCATTATCTTCAGAATTGTGAGTTCAACCCTTTGTGATGCCACACGCATGGAGGAAGCACATTCTAGTCAGTGTTGGCACTGTTTAAGTGAGGAAGTCCTACCTAGCAGCTAGAAATATGACAAAAGACTAGAAAATTTAACAAAAAAGTGAAAAGGTCAATTAATTGTATGGATATTACCATCTTTGCTGGACAAACGTTCCTATTTTTGTTGAAAGTTTAATGTGTGTTTTATGTCTAATCACTAATTAAATGTATTTGTATTTTTGCAACAAACTGCATGTTCCATGTTTTAGTTTACACTCCACATCCTCTTGCAGGTGGAGTTTGAGGGCCTGAAGCATGAGATTCGTCGCCTGGAGGAGGACACACAGTTCCTGAACAGCCAGTTGGAGGATGCCATCCGTCTAAAGGAGATTGCAGAGAGACAGTTGGGAGAAGCTCTAGAGACCATCAAAACGGAGAGAGAGCAGAAGGCAAGATCTGTAGCAGAAACATATACACACAACAAACAGAATTAGATATGACTTTAAAAGTCATGTAGGTGAGAATAAATACATTGTACTAATTATGATTAATCAGATTAAGAGTTATAGAGTGGCAGAAACAAATATGTTTGTCATGCAACGTGTGTAAACCCGACATCGACTTACTTTAATTTAAGTCATGTTATTAAGAGCCTGACCGGTTACTTTGGCGAGTGAAAAAACAAAAAAGCTAATGGTGTGTGGTTTTCAGGAGCTCTGCAATGTGTAGTTCATCTTAAAAGAGTTCCTAGTTTTGTCTGAAAGTGCCTCATAAAACTGGCCAGTATGAATGTTCTGTGGATTTATTGGTACCGACAAATCCCACTGGTAAATCTTGGGTATACAATCTATTCACCTGTGCTATATTAACTATATTCAGGAATTGTTGCTGTTTTGAACAGTGTGTTGACCAAACTTACTGACAGATACTTTTAAGTAGCTTGTCTAAATTCTGATTATTGTAATTAATATAATTTCAATTTATATTTATTGCTTTTCATTTGAGTTTTTTTATTGGCAGTATTATTGTCTGTTTGATTATTGTCCTTGACAGTATTTTGGAGGGGGAACCTGCTCATATCGGTTGGACAGTAATGGTAATGTGTGTGTTCATAAATACATGTTGCATCTCATGTCGTAATTCTTGATGCAGGCAGCCTTGAGGAAGGAGTTGTCCCACTACATGAGCATCGGGGACTCCATGTACCACAATCCTCTGAGCATCTCTCTGGATGGCCTGAAGTTCAGTGATGATGCAGCAACTGAACCCAACAACGATGACCCCATCCACTGCTATGAGAACGGCTTTGACAAGATCACCAATGGGGACGACAACCGTAATTCCACGCCTAAAAAAAGTGAGCTTTTCCACCCCGCTCCCAGCCTTGTGGATGACCTGCTGAGCGAACTTAACATCTCTGAAATCCAGAAGCTCAAACAACAGCTTGTGCAGGTAATGCCAACACTGGCCTGTCACCAAAGGCATTATTGCACCATGTTCTGGTCTAGAGGTAATGTCCAAGGTTGACCCGTCAACAAGAGACAATATTGCAGCAGTTCTGTTCTTCTCAGTCAACAGACAGTGGCGAGCTGTCATTAGGAGTCAGTGTACCTTCTCTCTCTAGAATCGGATTTAGGCAGAAGTTACTAGCTGCATTTCCTTTTTAGGGAAGCATTTTTTTTCTTTTGCCAAGAAGTTTACTTTTTAGAACTCTAAATCTAGATTTACTACAAAAATACCTTTTATTTATTTATTATTATTATTTTTTGCCTCATCCATGCCTACCAAAATATTGACTAATACTAGAGCATGGCTACCCGACAGGACCGGACATATATTTCACAGTAGTTACTCGGGTTCGGGTCGGGTTCAGATTTGGTCACGTAAGCACAAAAACTTTTGACCATTAAAATAGCAAAGGCTACTACACAGTGAAGCTCCAAAAGGTCTGTCTCACATGATGCAAATGTAAAAGTATTTGTTTTTTTTTAGTGTTAATTAAAAGTACGCTCCGTCATGCTGGATCATTTGCTTTTTCTCTGTATGCTGGGATTTGTTTGCGTAGCCATGACATCGTAGCCATGACGGCGTTTCATTCAGTAGCTGAAGCCGAAGCATCATGGAAAAACGTATGAAAGAAATAGTTATCGGGAGAATTAAAAACAACAGAATATGAAAAAAAAGTGGTCAGGACACACAAGTCTCTTTTGGCAGCATGAGGAACACTTATGGTGTTATGGCTGAACAGTGCATGTTTAAATTTATCAAAAGGTATGATTTGATAAACCTAAAAGCAGAACATGTTAAGTATGTGTCAATTTAAAAAGCTTTTTGTTTCAGCACGATTAAGACCAGGATAGAACCTCATGTAAATATTGTTCATAATCAGCCAACAACTTGTTAATGCCTAATACATCAGGAGGAATATAAAAACTATGTTTTGAGAACTGACATTTAATATATAATGTAATATAAAGTCATGAAGATCAGAACTAGCTGCATCCCATCCCAGTGCATCGAGCCTGTCTTCACCCAGTCTTCTGCATGACAAATGCTCTGTTGTGATTGGCTGACAGCTGCACTGATTAAATCCTATTAGTGGAAAGAGCCTGGCTCCCTTGCTCTGCCCACTTTTGGCACAGTGAACTGTCAGCACCACCATCTGTCAGGAAATCAGCCCATGAACTTTGACCCGCAAAGGCCATTGCCATGGAAACCAAAGTGCCTTGTGTGCTAGTCTGCAGATCACTGTGTCCAAGTGTTTCAGCCACTCATTGATGACTTATTGAAAGAATGCATTAAAATATCAGGGACATATCTTGCTCTTTTTTAACCATGAACCACAGCCAAATTGCCTGAACAGTGGTAATCTGAATCTTCTCATTCAGATGGCGTTTAAAAGCCCTTTCTCAATCGATTAAACACCAACTAATCAAAGCTAGGCTTCATCGCAGTGCATCTGAAGCTAGTCCATCCAGCATTGCTACCTCTGGGGGAGTGTGATGGCTTAGTCAGGGAGGAGCTGGTGTCCTGAGACGTTGCCGGACTTGCCTTATATGTATTTGGGTCACGTCAGTGCATGTTAGTATAGAAAAGAAATCACACGTTTGAGGGCTGCCTTTGAGAAGTCATTAATTGGCCCCAAGTGAACGAACGGTGCCATTAAAAATCACATCACTTATTAACAGACAACGTGACAATTTATGTTTAGGCATTTTGTTTCCATTTTAATTACATATTTCTTTGACCAAATGTATTACTGTTCAACATATTAGGTCATTTTATTAAATCCAGACATATGATGTCACTTATTGATGGGTCTTATTTCCCCTTGTTGAATTATAAATGAAGGTGAGTGAGGATTTTGCGACTCAGGAATAAAACATGAACCTTTCTAAAATAACGCCATGCTGAGACCTGGTCTACTGCAGTAACCTAAGACTCCTACACACACCACATTGTGTGTCTAGGGGAGAGAAGAAAAATAGATTTGAAAGGTTTTTCTTTAAACCCACTAATAAGAAAAAGCAAATGTATGTTGAATTAGGACTTACCGTAAAATAAGTATGAAAATATGTGAATAAGGAGCATCAGACATCCTTGCCAACAATGATTTTGGACGCAACAGAGGCAGCTCTTACTGTTAAAAGTATGATCTGTCAGTGACCTTGTGCATGGTATTATGTTAAAGAAATACTGGAATAATGCAGTATACATGGTGTTCTTTTTGTTTTGCCTGCATAATGCAGGACTTCTGGCAAAATTGTATTGTAATATATATGGTAAACTAATAAACCAAAAGCACACTGTTTAAATATCATTTTTACCTGTTTTATTACATTTATGTGTATAAGGCTTTTAATAAATAGATGTTGCATACTAAAATTTTAAACATTGTTCTCTGTAGGGGGTGTGTTAATTTATTTTCACTAAGAAAGTCAATGAGATGTCCAGTTTGACCATGAGTGTTAAAACTATCATGTGGTTTTACATTCAACTATTCTGTGGTTTCTTGTGATTCAACCAGACACTGGATGAAAAATACCACTGACAAGCCCCACCCACTTTGACATTGGCATTATGGTGGAAAGACGCCCAATCCTCACAGTCTTGAGAATTTGCCATTTGCCTGATCTTAACCCAAACAAACTTTTTAAAAATCTGCTGACATGCCCAAACACTGATTTAATACCTTTGAAACGAGTGCTTCAAGTTCTTTGGCAAAAACCATTTCACATAATTTTCCAATTTTCTTTTTAGGAAGACAATATGCAAAAATGTGTCTGTTTATGTTCCATCTGACAGGTGGAGAGGGAGAAGGTGACGCTGATGTCCACACTCCAGGATTCACAGAAGCAGCTGGAGCAGGCTCATGGGGCACTGTCAGAAGAGCATGAGAAGGTCAGCCGCCTCACTGAGAACCTCAACGCCATCCGCAAGCTCCAGGCCAGCAAGGAGCGCCAGTCAGCCCTGGACAACGAGAAGGAGCGTGACAGCCATGAGGATGGAGACTACTATGAGGTGGACATCAATGGCCCTGAAATCCTGGAGTGCAAGTACAAGGTGAGAGTAGAACAATAAAGGGTCAAATAGGTTTAAATGGATGTTTTTGCTGTCTGGTGCTGTGTTGCCTTCTTTGCACTCACTAACTCTTACTGTTTTGGAGATTATTATATTTAGTATAATTAAAAATGTAAGGGCAACACTAAAGATCATTTGTTGATGTGTTTAACTAAATATACACTAGTTCTAATGCTAATCCTTCACAAGACTGTGAGGCCATTCAGAGATTTGGTATTGTGATATTAGTCAATTCTTTTTAAAAATAAATGCCTATATAATGTAAACTCATATTACAGGCTAGACAACAAGTTTTATTCAAAGTTGAAATCTGCGAACATTTTAGAATTTTGTGTATTTATGTAAAAACATTCTCAAATATTTAAAGTACAAAAAAATAGATCAAGAGAAATCAATTAAACAAAATGTCTATTTTTTGGCTAAATTGTCTAATATTATATATGTCCAGGTGACAAAAGTATGCAGTCAAGGAAAACACAGAATATAGGCTAAAATTCTGAAAGGAACTGTTTCCTTATTTTATACTTACAGATCATCTGTTTCATTCATATTAAAGGACAAGTGTAATATTTTTGTCTCATTTGTTTTAATAGGGCTTTGTGTACTTTTCAGATGATGTTTTAGGTTGTATAAAAGCAGAAATACTGGGAATTCTACTTTGAGAACATTTTAAGCCTCACTTGTTATTAGGGAGAGTTTTGTTTAAAAAAAAATGTTATATTAAAATATATACTGTAAATATCCACTTATATTTATTGCCTTTAAATGTGCTTACCTTACCTAGACATTAATTTAATTGAAACTCCTTTATTAGAGTTCTACTGTGTTCTCTATGAACATAATTCACAGCTACCTACAAATTAGCATTGGCATCATAATACAGTCATTTTATGTGTGTAACTGCTGTTTTTATTATATAATTTTAAACAAAAATATCAGATTCTGAATGTGGTATGTGAACAGTTAGTTTAATGTTACTGAAGTGTGAGATCTCACTGCTGAAAAATAGTGTGTATAAGTTTTAGTGCAGGACAAGGTACAAAAACATGAAAAGACTAAGTCTGAACCACTTTTGGAATTTCAGGTTGCTCTGTCAGAGGCAGGTCATCTGAAAGAGGAGCTGAAAACCTTGAAAGCAGAGTATTCCACCTGCCAGTCACAGTATGAGGAAGATCGCACTCGTCTGGAGAACCAGGTTGCCACTCTGCGCTCTCAACTGAGTTCCCTGGAGCACAGCAGCCGGGCAGAGCGGGAGCAGCTGGCACACCTGGAAAAGGAGCTGCGGCAGGCCAGCGAGGTGGCCGGCGAGTCACAGGGCAGTCTCAGCGTGGCACAGGATGAGCTGGCCACCTTCAGTGAGGAGCTTGCCAACCTCTACCACCATGTCTGCATGTGCAACAACGAGACCCCAAACCGTGTCATGCTGGATTTCTATCGCGAGGGCAAAGCCAACCCAACAGGCCGGAGCAGCCCTGAAGGCCGTGGCCGACGATCGCCAATCCTGTTGACCCGTGGCCTCTTCCCCAGCCCAGACGGAGACACCCCATCTCCAATCACCTCCTCCCTGTCGTCCCCGGTGGCTGATCCACGCAAGGAGCCGATGAACATCTACAACTTGGTGGCAATCATCCGTGACCAGATCCGGCACCTGCAGCTGGCCGTTGACCGCACCACCGAGCTGTCCCGCCAACGTGTGGCCTCCATGGAGCTTGGCCCTGGAACTGACCGGGACCAGGAGGCAAGCCTGGAGGAGATCCTCAAGCTCAAGTCCCTCCTGAGCACCAAGAGAGAGCAGATTGCCACCCTGCGAACCGTCCTCAAGGCCAATAAGCAGGTCAGTGTTGAATTAGTTTGCTGAAAATAAAGTGGACAAATTTTTCTACCTTTAATGTAGTCAATCATAAATAATTTGTTGCTTAATAGAAACTTATCCCATAAATAGCAAACTGCGCACACTTCAGTCATCTAACAAACTGTGATGACTTTTTAGGAAGCTCAGCCTTGGACTTTCGGACATTGTATTACTGACACTGCAGAAGTAATTTTTATATCAAGGTGTAAAAAAATTAAGTTACACCAGTAACAACAGTAGTTTTTAAGGTCCCTTGAATGAGGATAAAGGCATACTACATGCACTTACTCAGGGGAAAGGTGTAGTCTTCTTCAGCTCTTTGAAGGTACTCCGTGACCTCCTGCTGTTCCAGCACAGAAAATGTGCTTTGTCTGGAGCCATAATGGAAAAGCAGTCATAACACTTTTAAGGCTACATGATGCCATAACACAACAGCCTTATCTTGGTTTTATATAAAGCATTAAACATTTCATTATTTGTCAATGAAAATGATTGTACAGATATACAGATGTGATGGTAACACTTTTTTACAGCCATATTTAAAACACACTGCCTTTCTCCTTCAGACTGCTGAGGTAGCACTGGCCAACCTTAAGAGCAAGTATGAGAACGAGAAGGCCATGGTGACGGAGACCATGATGAAGCTACGCAATGAGCTCAAGGCCCTGAAGGAGGATGCTGCCACCTTCTCTTCCCTCAGAGCCATGTTTGCCACCCGGTAAGGAACACACACACACACACACACACACACACACAACTTGATCAGTGTTATGAAGTGCACTAAAGAAGACCTATAGAAATCAATGAGGTTCAATTTGTAAATGTAGCTGATGGCAGTAAATGTGTGAAGCTAATAATTATTACAATAACATGAATATCGTCTTTCATTTATGAAATGTCCAGTCAAGTCGTATTTTATAGCTCTTTTAACAACTGACATTATCACAAAATCCAAGTTCGAGCCCTAGCAACAAATAGAAGGGAAAACCTCTAAACCTGGAAGTAAATCCCTTGAGCCAAGTCTCAAAAAAGACACTTCCTCCTCTGGTCGACATTAGATCACAAGAGAGAATTAAAGATGAACAGCGTGTGTATAGCAATAAAAGGTAGACTTATGGAAACTGTCACTGAAGAGCAAATGCAACATTAATAAAAGTAAGATTGTCTGTGGATAGTGGTATCCGTTTGTGCGTTTTGTGAGTCTGTTTGAGTACTAGTGTCTTTGGTTGTGGGGTGGGCAGCACATGAAGGTGATCTATGCTGGTCAGACCAGTCTGGAGGACAGGTCTAGTGTACTGGTGGGGGAAACCAGCAACAGTTCCCCTCAGACACTTTGGATGACTTAAAGTTATTTTTGTTTATATAGAACATAATACAGAGCACAAATGTAGTGCAAAATGTGAGAGCTGGAAAACAGCCAGCACCTTTTGATGTGAGTGGGAAGGATCATAACATGGGATGAGGCGGCACAATACTGGTACTTGGGTCAGAGTAAATCCACAATCAAGGAGCCTCAGCAATGCAGACCATATGGTAAAGGATATTCCTCTGCAACATGTAAACATGAAAGGCTGGGTATCCAAAGATAGATTAAGATTATAGTGGACTGAAAAGGATTTTGAGTGGAAAAGCCCCCATATGCCAGGGACATTTACCCCAAAGCCAGGCCTATTCTGGATCCGGACGAAACTGAAGAGTCTTTGTTTTGCTTTGGTAGTGGGTCAGTTGAAGATCTATCCAGGGAAAGGCCAACTGGCCCTGAAAGCTCTTCTGGCTCTCGAGTGGTCCCTCAAGAGTCCCCTGGTCTGGTCACTGCTAAGTAAACTTAAAGGACCAATTTGTTTTAATCTTACGTTCTCACTCTTTGGGGTTTTAGGTACCAAAAAGATTTATTTAAATATTTTTCAACCTTTCTTTATCCCTTCTTTTTCATCTGCTCTCTATTGAACCACGTTGAAAGAACAGCCCGATCTAAAACCCTCTATTTAAGTTCAGCTGATAGACTTTTTTTTTAATGATCACTGTCCCCTTTTTTTCCATTTTTATTTATTTTTATTATTTGAAATACCACCATGTGAAATTACGTAAATTATTTTTTTCGTCTCATGTAAAGTTGCTGTTTTGGAAAGAATCCCTTCTGATCGAACAACAACAGAAGTTTTTTTTTATTGTTTTATTGATTTTATTTTATTTTTTTAAATCAAGCTTTGTAGTGGGCCACGCAGCCTTGTTTCTCAGGTTATGGGTCCTTGTGATGTGACCTAATACTCGCTACTACATTTGCTTCACAGTAGTGATAAAATTATTTGTAGTAGTTACTACATGGTAAGACTTAAAATTAATAACCAAATAATATCCAGGCAGATTAAAGGCTTAGGAATGCCACAGTAAAAGCTGTGTATTATGTTTTGGTGTCTCTCAGATTACTTATGGAGGTATGTGTATGTATCAGTTTAGTTGTTTGTCTTATCAGATGAACCTTTGATCTATTGTCCACATATTTTCCAGAAAGACCAAGGATCCGTCTCTAATCTTCCAGAGAGCCCGAGACTGTGTTACTGCATGCAGTGGACAGTAGTGTCTGTAGTATGTATTGTTTTGCTCCTGAAAAGGGCGCCGCAATCCCCCTGCTCAACTGCTCAAAGTAATTTGTCTAGTAATTCTATATCAGTATCTGACCGTAGAGACTGTATGCAGCTGTCTTGTAACTTTATATCCTCTGGCTGTGGCCAGTCCATTAACTTTGATCTGCATTCTTTTTTTCAGGGGAGTAGTGTGGTTGGTAAGGGTCCTAGCACTGTAGATTCAGCAGTGTTCATGGGGTGACTGACAGCCTTCATTTGTAAGCTCAGAATATCAGAAGAAGTGGTTTTGATTACGAAAGCAAAGTCCGCATTTCAGTTCAGGTGTATTAAGTGTGTGAAGGGCTGGTGTCCAGCACATTTTCCTTAGAAACTCACTAACACTTGCAATTTAAGAGGTGAGTTGAATACGTTTTGATCAGGAAAATTAACAAACTGTGCTCGGACACTGACTCTCCAGGACTGGATTCAGGCCCCCAGTAACAGTATTGTAGTATAAGCCAGTATGTGATGAGGATGGAGGATGTTGTTATCTTCAGACAGTCACCTATTCTGAATGCTGTTGTTATGACAACCACCATCCTAAGACAAAATCTGATATTGCTTTGGACCCCAGAGCCACAACAGCTGCTATTGTTAACCACCATTGTGTGTCTGTGTGTGTTTGTTTGTGTGTGTTTGTTTGTGTTTGTGTGCGTTTAACAGAGGGACCCTGTTTCTTGTGGATTTTCACATTGAAATTGTGTTTTTCATCCATGTTTTTTCAAATACTTAGTAAATAAATGATATAATTTTTCCCTTTGCATTAATTTAATAATAGAGCATTTTTAGAGCTGAAAATCTGACTTCATTAATTTATTTGTGCTTGTTTAATTTATTTATTAAATGTTTTTGGCTTATATTTGTCTAACCACACAATTCTCTATATTTGTCATTAAATAAATCTAGGTCTTTCTTCTGCTATGAGATTTTCATTGCAGATCTTTTCATTGATGACTTAATTGCATCAATTGTATCAACTTTGTATGAATCCACCATACCATTATTAACAGTTTAACTTAAACCTCACATTTCTTTTTCTTATAAAAATTAATATTTCGACAAAGCACTGGAAAATGACCCAACACAATTAGGAAAAGGAACAAAATCGGTCTCCTAGAACATTAACAACATCTGAGCCAATACACCATTCTATCCTAGCCTTTGCTCCCAGAATGGGGTATCAGTGTGTTGCTCACTATTTATCACACACATTTATGCACACACTTCTCCCTATGATCTCAGTCTAATTGTACAGAATAAATTTCTCATAACCCTATCTCAGCCCCATGTCAGCCCAATGAATGGAACAGGGTCTCTGGTTGGCTGTTTTTTTGCATATGAAAGCTTTATATAGGCCAAACAGGAGGGGCCTTGTATTAGTATGCTAATTAGCAGATTTTCAGGCAGTACCAAAATCCCACCATCTCAGTGTGTTTTACCTAATGTACTGCTCTAGAATCAGTTCTGGCTCTTTATATGATAATCGGGAATAGCAGAGTTTTGATTAAGGCTGGCAGGAGATCAGTGTGTGGTGCTGCAGAGAGTGCTGGCCGGGGTGAAATGAAGGGTGTTTCTCATGCTAATGACTCTATAGTACTACAGAAGAACTGAGTGCAGTATGAAGATGGGGAGATTTGCTCCAACTCTTATCCTATGCAGTGTTTTAAGACCACTACAGATTTGAGGTGGGGGGGGGGGGGGAAAAAATGGGAAGCTCTGTTAGTTTTTTTTTTC
>JBBIGC010000018.1:4376710-4393686 GCA_037576955.1 Lepidarchus adonis | reverse complement strand
GTTTTTGGTAGACAGCAGAATTCATGGTTCCATTTATTACAGCAAGTCTTCCAGGTCCTGAAGCAGCAAAACAGCCCTAGACCATCACACTACCACCACCATGTTTTACTGTTGGCAGGATGTTGTTTTTCTGAAATGCGGTGTTACTTCTACGCTAGATGTAATGGGACACACACCTTCCAAAAAGTTCAACTGAGTCAAAAGAGTATTTTCCCAAAAGTCTTGGAGATCATCAAGATGTTTTCTGGCAAAATTGAGACCTTTAAATGATACAGGTTTGATTATTTCAGTCCAAAGTGGTGATCGGGCATTAAATTTGAATGATTAGCACTTCCACTTACCCTTTTGAGTTCCATGCTGGTCAAAGTAGTGTATGTGGGTCTGATGCTGGTTTGTTAATCGCCCAGCATTAGCAATACAGTAGCAATAGGCCCAAAAAAGGCCCATGTTGGTGTTTCTGGTGACCAGGTATGGTGGTCTATTTTGGGGTTTTTTCCAACAAGGCATCCCAAACTTATTCAATAGTATTCCACATCAAACAAATGTCATTTTCTGTGCCGTAGCCCAATGCTGGGGGGCTTTATATGACTTTAGTTGACATTTGACACTGACCTCCGACTTGCTAGAGAATCCCATTCTATAGGCAGTGCTTTTCTATAGAGATTCCACAAGCCGTGTACACAAGAAAAAGTCTGCGTCAGCAGTGGCAACGCGTTAAAGTAGCTGAATTCACTTCCAACCTGTGCATCCAGTGCCTATATTGTCTAACACACTCTGAGACAGTTCTGCACATCTAGCTAGAGCCACGAGCCTAATTCTATTATATGCCACATGTTAGTGGTGGTGTTATATGGCTGGCAGATAAGAAATAAGATTGAAACAAATGTAGAAGCCTTTTTAATGCCACTTGAAAGCACCATTAAAGACACAGGAGTGTCCAGCTCTGGTTCTGGAGGGGCCAGTGTCCAGCACAGTTTTTTTCAAGCACACCTGGTTCAACTCACCTGCTAATTGCCAGGTTTAGTGAGTGTGTTTGAGGAGGGGAACTACCAAACTGTGCTGGACACCAGCTCTCTAGGACCGACTTTGGGCACCCGTGGTCTAGGGACTAAGTGGTGGGTGAGGGCCAGCATGGGTTTATGGATCAGGCCCTGTTAGAAAGCCGTTTCAAATCCCAGACGGAAGGATTTTAGACTGATCTTGCTTAATAATCCTGTTTAATAATCAGAACCATGTGTGAGTGTACGTTTTGACAACCTAATTGCCTGGGATTATTATACTGGCTTGTGCAACTGGACGCTAAGGGTCAATTATGGCCATAATAATGGTGCTCAGAGCCCTCAATTTGCAGCTTTGTAAGAAATGGCTTACTGAAAGATTTAAAGTAGCAGGAGTGAGGATTTTCACGTTAAAAAGCGTTAGGTGGTGAAGTTAGATAAGCTGGAGTCACTGCATCTGTTGTTGGCTTAGTTTTCAAATTCGTGAAAATATGAGATAGAGAATGTAGAAGAGAGATTGTGTAACAAAGAGGGAGCGAGACATGGATTAAAAAAGTGAGAGAGAGAGTAGTGAAAAGAGGAAAAGGTAGAGATGGTGTAACAAAAACGGAGAGAGACAGGAAAATGAAAAAGTGAGAGAGAGAGAGAGAGAGAGGGAGAGAGAGAGAGAGAGTGAGAAAAGAAAAAGATAGAGATTGTGTAACAAAGAGGGAGGGAGACAGGGAGATGAAGAAGTGAGAGAGAGGGTAGAAGGAAAAGAGGAGAAGATAGAGATGGTGTAACAAAGGGAGAGAGACAAGGAGCTAAAGAAGTGAGAGAGGGAGTAGAAGGAGAAGAGGAAAAGATAGAACTTGTGTAACAAAGAGGGAGAGAAACAGGGAGCTGAAGAAAGAAGTGTGTGAGAGAGAGCGAGAGAGAGAAAGATAGTAGAGAAGTAGAAGAGGAAAAAATAGAACGAGAGAAAGAGAGAAAGAGAGAGAGAGAGAGAGAGAGAGAGAGAGAGAGAGAGAGAAGTGAGAGAGAGTAGAAGGAGAAAAGGAAAAGACAGAACTGGTGTAACAGAGTGAGAGAGACAGGAAGATGAAGAAAGAAGTGAGAGAGAAAGTAGAAGGAGAAGAGCAAAAGACAGAACAGGTGTAACAAAGAGGGAGAGAGACATGGAGCTAAAGAAGTGAGGGGGGGGGTCTCTTGGTCAAGTGTGTGACGTAAAGCAAATATGTAATGTCTTAATGTCTGTGTACTAATGAGACTGTGTGGCTTTTCAGTCCTTTTTCTTGTCCTCTTCCCCGTCCTCTTCCATATCTCTAAGAAGACATGCGGCGATAGGGGCGTGGGAAAATCTTCGGGATCGCTGATTGGACAATTGAGTGAAAGAAACGAACGAATCAGGAGACTCGGTTGAGTGAACCGAGTCGAGCTCCCCATCGCCAGTGCGCGTGCTACAGCCACAGGTTCCTTCCCTCATCTCCCACCTCAGCTGCCGTTGTCAAAACAATGGCGGGGCTCGATTGGAGCGTGTCTTCCCATTGGCTGGGCTTGCTCGTCGTTGCCATGGGCGTGGAGGCGATGTCGCCTACTAAACCCGGGTTAGATGAAAAACCTGGTTTCTATTTTTTGGACAAACGCAGTGAATTTTAAAGGAAAGCGAGGTTTTATGTCGTAAAGTTTGGCGTTTGAAAGTATAACCGCAGTCTATTTTACACGATAACGAACTGGCGGGCTGTGTGAGGGGTCGTTTGTTTGTATTAAAGACGTCATAAGACGGAGGAGACTTCGCCAGGCTTTTCTCGCAGATTTGGTAGCAGTGCCGAAGGAAGGATTGAATACGGCGCTTCTGTTAGCGGCTACGTCTAAACTGCGGGGCGTATATTCGCTAGCGAGCGAGCTAGCTTGCTAGCTCCATTAGTGCCAAGTGCGGCGCGCGCGGGCCGCTTGGTTCGAGGGGAAGGAACACGCGCGCGACGCCTTCGTGTGGCTCATGGATTAGCAAGCAGGGATGACGGCCTGAACGCGGGAATTCCCACCGGTTGTAACCTGGATATCACTGGTAAGTTGTTCAAACGAACTGAATATACTGTTATCTTGATATATTTTGTTAAATGTGATATCTGCAATGTACCTATCAAGAACAGACACACGGTCAGCTGTGAGTAGTTAGCACTTACATATGTGAGCTTTACCAATGTGCACCTTACTGCCCAAATGATAGAAACCAGTTTCCCTGTAACTGTAGCGTTCTGTCGTTAATCTGCCCCTTAACTGGTTTAAATAAGGCAAAATTACATCTCTGTTCCAATTTCTGCTAAATGCTTTTCCCTCACAGTTCGAGGAGGGGTGTGATCTCGAGTCCGCGCTGCCCCATGTTGACGACCTGCTTCTGCTGCAGCTCCACCGCGGCGAGATCGGCCACTGCGCCGCTGCCTCCTCCCCCCGCGCACTGGAACAAGGGGAGCGGGCATTGATAAAGCAGCGGCGCGTAGAGATCGCTATGGAGGACGGCGACGGACTCAGAGCCACCGGTGCTCCCGCGTCATCCAAGTGCCCTTCTGTGCCCGGCTCTCGGCGCGATCTTTTCAACGCGAGTACTCCCGAGGTGACAGGAGACGATGGCGGCTCGGACACGGCCAGCGAAGGCGCGGTGGTGCGCGGTGGCAGCGACCCTAGCGCGTCGAGCTACCGGCGTGGAGGGGCAGCAGCACGGCAGCAGCGTTTCATCCGCCGGAGCCTGTGGTTCGCCGACAGCGACGAGCAGGCATGCGAGCCAGCCGAGATTGAGTGCGTGAGCCTGAGGAACCTGGTGGTGGACCGGAGCCTCAGGGCGGTGCGCTCGAGCTTGAGGGAAGGCTCAAGCACTGAGAGTCAGGGCCAAGGCGGGCACAAGGACAGCGCCACGGAGAGCGCGAGCGCCGACGAGGACAGAGGGAGGGGGGGCGTCGCGAGGACCGCCGCACCCGAGCTGCACGGCGACTCGACGGACGGGAGAGGAAATGCGACGAAAAGTGTAAGCGAGGAGAACGAGGAGGAGGCCGAGATGAAGGCCGTGGCTACTTCACCCGGGGGCCGCTTTCTTAAGTTCGACATCGAGCTCGGGAGGGGATCCTTCAAGACCGTCTATAAAGGCCTGGACACCGAGACGTGGGTGGAGGTGGCGTGGTGTGAGCTTCAGGTATGTAGAATAAAGTTCACTTGGGTGGAAGTCTTTGGGAGGACGTGGATGTGCGTGTGCAATTTGTGGTATCAAGTGTTATATTGGTCAGTTTTTCCAACATCAAGAGCTTCAGGAGTCTGTGGACCTTCACGTGGTGATGAGAAGTGGTACAGATGTAGAAATGCTGACTAGGGATTTGTGGTAGGTCAGGTGGTTCTCCCGGTCAGCGGGTGCTTGAATTTGACAGCATTGGTTAAAACAGATCATCAATAGCCCTGATTGACTGCTGATCAAAGGTTAGACACAACATAAACAACATTTACGTACCTGCTTAATTTAAACCAGTACACAAAGTGCTTGAACAACCTTAATATTTTAGTATTAATATTAAATTAGCTTCCTCCTGGATAATACAATTTAAGACTTTTTTTTCCCCAGACAAATATGGTGTTCTTTTTATTAAAAAAACTATTTTAAAAGTCTATTAAGCTATATATCTTGTGGGAAATGCAAGCAATGTACCCACTAATCACTGTATAGATGTATACACTGTATACATTCTGCATTTAGGCATCTAATGCCCGACCTAGACTACAGAGAATTGCAGTAAAAAGAAAAAAATAATCAGAAAACTGGCCAAGAATGGTCAAATTGAACAAATTGTTTTGTAAATGAAACCCACTAGCCTGTGCCATAAAGGAACAGTGTTTGCTGCTGTCAGTCAAATATTTGCTAGGTATTCATACTATCAATTCATAATATTAATGATAAAGTAGTTCCCAGCAGGTAAATTAATGGAATGTAACAGACTTAAACTGATTTGCTAATTGAGGTAATGAAAGATTTGTTAATTGGTTAACGAACGATCAGTTTCAACATGGGTTACAGTTATGAGTGTATTGTATACTCGCTCTGTTCTGATTTGGGTGATGCGAAACTAAGCACAAAATCAATCCAATTTTTATTAAATCCCAACATTGGTTAAAATATGCTGCTATATACATCAGCAGTCAAACTTTGGCATTAAAACATATCCCCTGTCTGTTTCTCTCCCCTCCTTTTTCTCCCCATGCCCCTGTGATTGGCAAACCTTGAAAGAAAGCATCTTATGGGTGAATTGCTTGCGTGGATTTCAGTGGGCTTGCTGACACAGAATTTTTGAGGGTGCTGAGTGTATCTCAGGTCACTGATCACAGCGACGGCAACGTGTGGGTGTTTGATTCGTTGTTGTGTTTTGTGTGTAGATTCCTGATGAACATCTGATGGTACAAAAACGTACTGCAGCATTAATTGTTTTAAGATTTCCTCTCTGTCATTAAATGGGGTTGAAATTTTTTTTTACCTTCTCATTATAAGCTATATATTTAGCGCAAAACTGGAAAATATTTATAATTTGAATATTTTCCTTGTAAGCAGTTAAAAAAATCTCATTGACACAACTTAGAACTAACCATTAATTGTTGTCACATTCTTTCTAATAAGTATATTTATTAGCTGTTGGTCTCAATGTTACCGCTGTGGAACACAATGTTTGTGTAATTAGTTACTAATGATAAAACCTTGTATACTAAATCTTCTTCAATTTCTTTCTATTAAGTATATTTATTAGCTGTTGGTCTCAATTCGTAATATTAATGCTAAAGTAGTTCCCAGCAGGCCAACTGAAGGAGTGTAACAGATTTGCTAATTGAGGTGATGAAAGATTTGTTAATTGGTTAACAAATGATCAGTTTCAACATGGGTTACAGTTCTGAGCATGTTGTATACTCGCTCTGTTCTGATTTGCACAATGAAATTTTTTTCTAAGTATATTTATTAGTTGTTGGTCTCAATGTTACCGTTCTGGAACACAATGTTTGTTGGTCTATAATGTTTGTGTAATTAGTTACGAATGAAAAAACCTTGTATACTAAATCTACTTCTAAATTTACTTCTAACTGTTCTCTATTTGCTGTCAAATTCACACAACTTTAGCAGCAAATAGTCATTTCCTATAAATTCATATCAGTCTCCTTAATTTTGGCCATGTCTTTTTTGCCAAATTGCTTCTATTCAGTGAATCTGGAGGGCTTTGAAGCTTGAACTACTTGTTAAGGTCCTCTTACAGCATTTCTGCATGGTCAAAGTCAGGACTTTGACGATGTCCCTCAAAACCCAAATTTTCATTCTTTTTAGCCATTCAGATGGGGACATTCTTGTGTTTCAGATTTGCCTGAGTGTTTGATCATTGACTGATGAGCAGGCTATCTTCTGCAGGATTTTGTGGTAGAGAGCAGAATTCATGTTCTCATCAATTATGGCAAGCTGCCCAGGCTCTGAAACAGCAATTCCCTCACCATCACATTCAATTGTTAATATGAGTAAAGGCACAGTCTTCCAAAAAGCTCTACCTTTGAATTGTCAGTTCCACAGACTTGGTGGTCATTGCATTTTTTTTGACAATTGGAAGACGAGCCTTTAGGTTTCTTCAGGTTCATTTTTGTTGACAGTAGTTTTCACATTGCAACTCTTTCATGGACATCTTTTGCTCAGTTTTTTTTTGCTTGAGGTGGAATCATGAATGCAGGCTTTATCTGTGGCAGCCCCTCCCACACACATTCTAATAGTATCTCACAAGAAACAATATAGATGTAATAAATTGTGCTTGAACTTCATAAACGGTATGATGCTCTGTTTGATACACTTCCAAGAGTTTTGCAAGGAGGGTCTGTTCTGGTGTATAGTATCTTGATCATCATAATCCCATGGTAGCCAGAGTTATCAGATCATCTACACTTGTATTTTGAGTACCAAGGCAGGCATCCATCCACCCATCTATCCATCCATCCATCTAGCTGAAAGTTCCACAGAAAGGTTTTAACCTTTTTGAGAGAACTGTCAGCAAGTATATTTAATTTCTGTAAAGCTTAATCACAAAGCATCACACATTTTCCTGTTGGTACAACAGCCTTGAAGCTGGTGCCTCAGTGTCTTTAGATCTGAATATCTTGTCAGATTAAGGTTAACCAACTCAAGTACGTCCCATGTGCAACTTCCAGGCTGATGAGTACAAATTTTCCTTGAGTATTTGTTGATAACCTACTACATTCATCTTGCCATCAATTCTGACCAAATTTCCTGTGCCTTTTGTAGCTCACATCCCCAAACCATGAGCGATCCACCACCGTGTTTCACAGTAGGAATGGTCATAGGCCTTGTTGACTCCTCTCCAAATGTAGTGTTTATGGTTGTGGCCACAAAATTCAATTTTAATCTCATTACTAAATGGCAAATGACTTTGTGCCAGAAGGTTTGAGGCTTGTCTCTGTGTTGTTTGACATATTGTAAGTGTGATACTTTGTTGCATTTGCATAGTAATTGCTTTCATCTAGCAACTCCACCATGCAGCTCATCTTTTTTCAAGTGCCTCCTTATTGTGCATCTTGAAACAGTCACACCACATGTTTTCAGAGTTCTTTATTTCACCTGAAGTTATTTGTGGGTTTTCTTTGCATCTGAACAATTTTGTGACTGACATTTTAGTTGGTTTACCTGACCGTGGTTTGGTTTCAACAGAACCCCTAATTTTCCACTTCTTCATTAGAGTTTGAACACTGCTGATTGGCATTCTCAATTCCTTTGATATTTTCTTATATCCCTTTCCTGTTTTAAAGACCTTTTCCCGCAGATCCTTTGACAATTATTTTGCTTTCTCCATGAAGTAGATTCCAAAAAACCTCAGTGCAGCACTTGATGAACGATGCAAGGGTCTGTCAGGAGTCCAGAAGCTCATTGACCTTTTATACACACAAACTAACTACAAACAGATAATGGGTGAAGATGGTTTCCTTCAATAACCATTCAAACCTGTTTGTGTCAAGTTGTGTGAATGTTATCAGGCTTAATCACCAGGGTGTGTAAACTTTTGACCAGGGTCATTTGGGTAGTTTCTGTTGTGATTTATAATTTAAAAAGTGTAAATACAGTTGTTTGACAATAAATGGCTTCAGCCAAACACTAACCATGAGTGAAAGAAAGGTTTTTGTGATATTCATATTCCCTGACAAATGGCAGAGAAATAATAAATTCTGTCAGGGTATGTAAACTTGTGAACTGTAGGTGTGTGTATATGTGATATAATAAATTATATGCCGTGTGTATATATACGTGTGTTCACATATAAACACTGGTATCAGATCTATACTCAGTATTGGTCAATCCCCAAAACCCAGGCATCTGTATTCGTATTGGCTCTGAAAAGTTAGAATTGTGCATCTCTAGTTGATATTAATTTATCATTTTGTCAAACTTTGCTTCCTACTGATAGTCTTGAATGAAAATATTCTGCAAAAGACCCACATCTCTGGGTTTTCTGTAAATTAGCCCTGTGTATGAGCAATTTTTAGGGATAATAAAAGATGGTGGCCGGTGGAATATCTTGAGTGTTCTGGTCTCTGAATTCTCCTTTGGGATGCAGTGTTTTCCTCTACAGCTGGATTACTGCGGATTCAAAGCATAGATTCAAAACTAATGAGGTAGTGTTTTATGTTGATACTTTGATTATGAATGAGTATTGATATTACGTTTTTTGGCATTACCTCAACTGCAGGGAAGTGAAGTTCTCTGACGTTCTCTACAGCTGGAAGCGTGGCTTGGTTTCACACATAGACTTTAGTATTTGATATGGCAAGTTATGTGTAAAATGTCGGATCTTTATGCCTCATTTTAGATCTAAATAATAAAAATCCTTAAGCATACAAATGTACAGTCTTTCATATTAAATCTTGCAAAATGTTGCTTCCATTTTTAGCACCTTTTTAGGAGTGTAAGTCACAAGTCCTAACTATTCGATTGAACATATTTTTTTTTTTATTAAAAGAAGCTTCTCATTAAAAAAAACAAAGTAAAATTAATTGTGTAATGAACACTCACCTCAATGTACTGTTTGTCTATATGTCGAAACAGATTGATAAATTATGTTTTTTAAAAAATGTTCATATGAAACAACACAAATCATAGGGAAGGGAAAACCACAACAATGGCCTAAATGAGGTATTGATGCAGCTTTATTATTGGTTATAGCAAACTGAAATAATTAAGACTTTTAAAAGACTTCCTCTTTTTATAACGGGTTTTAATCAAAGCTTTACATCTTTGCCATTGGAGACAATTGTCTTTTCCTTATGGGCCCATGAACAAGGCACACATTTTTTAGACTCTCCACTTTATTACTGGATCTATTTTTCTTACCTTTGTTGGACCTTTATGCTTTAATAGTAGTGCTGTGAAGATAAACACTGGTAGAAACTGGACTGTTTGTTATTTCACTTGAACCCACTGATTGCAGAAGTATTCAGACAGGACATGTATGAATTTCTGTATTGTGAAGTTAATTAATTGCTAAATTATTTAATTGTATTTTTTTCCCAAAATTTCCTTACAGTTTTAACCCGTTTTATCTTACTCCGCATTGCACAAGTTTGCTTTTGAGCCATATGTTAAAGCAATGTAATTTATATCCTTGTCATTTCTCCCAGTCGTGCTGAAATACACTGTGTACACATTAATGATGGCAATGACCAAGATGGACAATAATTGTCTTGCATCTTCTTGTTCTGTGCAAAATTGTGCTTTTTCTTTTTATAAAACAAAACATAAGGAGCAGCACTGGTAATTAGTTGTTGTATACAAGCTTATCAGCATATTATTTTTTAGAGCTTAAAACAAACCTCTGACTTCTGAAGACCGTTATGAGTGTAACGTGTGTAATTACTCATTTCTGTTGCAATATCTGAGGATTATCTTTTATCTTCTGTCTAAATAAATGTGAAGAAGCTGTATTACACTTTGTGGCCGTAAATACCATCACCTTTCCGTCTGTGAGGAGAAAAATAACCTGTCTCTAACAAACGCCGGTCTCTATTAAACACAAGGACGTCCCAATAATTTTTTTTAATAGACACCGGGGCTGCTATTGTAAGATATACATTATCCTATATATCTAACTAGCATTAATGTTATTCACTTTACCTGTGGGTAACATTTACTGTTATGGGTGATGTCCCAGTACTGTGCTCAGTGTTTCTTTTTACATAAACAGCAGTGAAGTCTTTACATTGAATCGACTGCTTCTGTTTAAAAAAATAGTCACAGTTCAGTGGTCTAGGAAGGGAGTCAGCTCATGCTGAGCGGTTTTTTTTTTCTTTACATTTTGTGACCATTCTTCTTAAACCGTAACACACATGGTAGAGATCCATAAAGAACAGTGAAGGAGTTTAGACTTGTTTTCTGTTTTCTTGTCAGATGTTGCAGCAGAAATCTGCATACTTTGCCAGGCATGACTTATACAGATGTGCTGGGGAGATTGGTGGTGTTGATAGCTGGGACCTGTTTGGACGGTTGCATTCTATTTGTGTCTCTGTGCACCAAGGAATTTCAGCATGTTCTGTCAAAATGGCTTCCTCACTTTTGACCTACTTTTGAGAAACAGCCATTTGGTACCATGCCTACCCCCCCCCCCCCACTCCTCCGCTCTCTTCACTTGGAAATGCACATTTTGAGCCTGTGTTTTTCCTCCTGTTTATCAGCCTGTCTGGCTTTTCAGTGTAGCATCACTTACTGCTTTGGGAAATAAATCAGTATTAAATTGGTCATCATTTAATAAGCTATGAGCTGTTTTTAAATGCCAATTTAAAACTTAAAGAGAATATTTGTATTTTGTAATATGAATTTAGTGTTTAAGAATGTTCAGTGACCATTACTGCTACTTTATGTTGTTTTAGCTTATTTCTACTGTTTCCGATTGGCGATTTATACTCAAATTAAGTATATCCAGATAATAGCGTTTGTACAAGATTATGATTCTGAAAATTAAAATTGCCTTCAAATTGACCATTTATGAAAAATTATACAGAATTACTCCAGAACTCCTTCAAATTTAAGTGACTTTTTTTTAAATTGTGTAACGTGTATAATTATATATTGGACATTTTAACTGTATAGTTCTGGTGGTGTTAAAACACTTTTTAGAGTGGTCAGTATCTTTGTGATTTGAGTTGGTTATCATAAACACTATTTACAGTAAACATGAAATTGTATTTCATATACATTAAACCTGTAAGTACAAAATCAGCACATCAGTAAGATTGTGCTGTGGTATTGTTTTCCTCTTTTAGAGGGATTTGACAGCAGACTTAACTTTTATAATGACCTGAGGTTTCTCTGACTGTTGTTCAGGTGGGAAAGTTATTGCTAAGCATATTAACTAAGAACTATTAATGTATGAAATTGTAATAAAAAAAAAATGAAAATCATAACTGCTTGATAGCCCTAGGAATTATACTAATTATGTTGAACAGCGTTGTTTTGGTCTCATTAAGTATTATAATAACTAGGTTAATAAATTAGTATAATCCATAATAAAATTGTATTTTCATATATAAACAACTGTGTGCATGTGTGTGTGTGTGTGTGTGTGCGCGTGCACGCACATGCGCTCTGACTGGATGCCAGAAACCAGTCTTGCAGGATTGCTTAATGGTAAGTGGTTTTTTTGTTTTTGTTTTTTGTTTTTTTTTATGTTGTGCAAGTTTGAGTAGCATGTTTTTTGTTGTATTGTAACTTGTATTTAGTATTCTGGTTTTGTGCTTATGGAATTTATCCAACCATGATCCTCTTTAAACAGCTTTATTTGAGAATGTTGAAACATAAAAAATATTAGAGTTTTTTCTTTTTAGCTGGTGCAGGCTGTAGTCTCCAACAGTAGATAAACAACAATTTATTATTTATTTTTTTATTTTTATTTGTCCAAGTGTCATGATGGGTTTTTTTGCTATGTCACTCTACCGTATACCGTGTTTCATGTCTGGATTGTATCTGCATATGCATTTTGCTGTCTTTTATTTTTAACAAAAAAGCACATCAACTAGTACATCATTTTTGTTTTACTTCTATTTCAAAATTATCAAATTATATCAAATTAATCCACTATCTTGCTTTGGATTTAGGATATCTCCAATCTGTATTGAATTTGATCATCTGACCTGCAGGTTAGCATTTTTACTTTTGTATTTGTATGCACAAAATGTGGCATTTACATTTTTGCTGATTGTGGTCCAGATGAATCTCTTTCCAGTGTTGTTCAGGGAATTCAGTCACAGTCAAATCATTTCACTTGGGTGTAAGCAGCTTTACACCTACCTACATCATGACACATTAAGCCCTGAGAACGGGATATGAATAGGACAGCATTAGGCATAAATATTATCAAATGAGCAAGGAATACCATGATTAAACTTGAGTACCATGCAGTTTTGAAGTATAAACTAAATTTTAATGTACAAACATAGTTTTCTTTTAATTTGAGACTTGTTTAAAAAAAAAAAAAAGTTACTTAATGCTGGTGGCGCTTTATTGAAGGTGTGGTCTTTTCTGAGGTGCTGGTCAAAGCAAGGGAGGCAGTAGAGATATGTAAGCATATAAGTCTTGGTGGCTGTAAAATGATCAGGGTACAACAAAATGTTCCCTAACACTTCAAGAAAATATCCACTTGTTGATCCCTGTTGTGATGATCAATATTAATGTCTCCAATCCTCTACATGCAAATGTGTTGTTGTTTTCGAGGTGGGAATAACAGAGTATATTACAATACAATATGTGATACATTGCCCAAGATAATGTTTTTTTTGTTTATTTACATAAATAATGGCTATTAAATAAAAATATTAAATTATATGATGTCAAATAAAAAAATTATAGACACAGTCCAGCATGAAAAGACAAAAGCCAATTAGATTGGTGGTGTGATAGTCATTGTGTCTCCACCAATTACATCAGTGATGTGTGTTTAGTAGACAGGACCTGATGTGTGATAGTCTTCTGTTTGATCAAAATGATTAATCGGGACGGTTCAGCAAACGCATGATATTGGTTGGGATGCGCAATTCTACACCCTTGCATTGTTGGGTTTTTTCACTTTTTTTAAAAAAAGCTTTCCAGTGATGTTCATTTTTACTTACCCTGACACATGAGAGCTTGTAGGCTTCGTTTTTTACTGTTAAACAGGAAAGAGATGCACGGAAATGTGGCCGTTACAAAACGATCCACGGTCTGTTCCGTCAATGTTATAAAAGCCAAAGTAAACCCAGACTTTAGATTTAAATGTGGCTGGGGCGTCTCAGCCTCACTTTTTCTGCTTGCTATTGGTGAGTTACTCTTTAATTTTCACCCATATCCTGCACTCATTTGAATAGTGCCACCCTGAGGAGACACGGAGTAGTGATGCCGGGGAGGTAAACTGGCGGGGAATGTTGAATTAATTATTGTGTGTAGTGTATTGATGATCAAATAAAGTGAGCAAGGATAGAATTGATATTTCATCACACCCCTATTGCTTTGGTAGAGAGAGAGAGAGAGATGTAAAGATGGAGACTGAGGGGAGGATATTCAAAGAAGCATGGAAAGGGACCCAGTGAGTGTGTAACACCGTGGCAGATGGGCCTTGTCAACACAGGGGGCAGCTAACACTGGCAGCTAGCGTATGTGTAGATCCCCAACTATTTCCACCCACCCCTGCTGTTTGTCTTTGCAGAGTGGAGATCTTTATGACCTCACTGTTGGGTTTCCTTTGACCTAATGATATTTGTTTGCCCCAGATAACCCCTCAGTGGAAATTATGCTTCTGCCTTATCAATAACGTCACTCTTTCCTTGAGGGCTGAGAACTAATCACTGAACAGGAGAATTTTACAGCATGGTTAGAGTTAGATCTGCTGGAACTTTAAAAGGGCCAGAATGCAAGTGCATCCTTAAAACAGTACTGAGCTCACATGTCACAAGTAACCGTTATGCAGTTCTCTTCATCCATGACCCTTTTATTCTTTTTAGTTTGTGTTTTTAACCTGGTTATAACCCTAAGGCGTCACATAATTTGTTGTTGTACATAAAAGCCATTCTTTCTTATGACATGTGTTCTTACTTTTTTAACATAGTCATGGTTAATTTGAGTAGTTGTGAACTTGTGTGTGTTCATTTGTTGTAATGGTGCATTTGGTAGGTGAGTTCCATCTGAAAGGCTTACGGGACTATTCATCTGCCAAAAAATGCATGCTTCCATGCATGTACAAAATGGCAAAGGTCTATTTTAGTAAATGATGTACTAAAAAAAAGCTTTGCTGGACGGAGCGAAAAGATTTGCATTCTGTATGTGAAGATGACTGTATATGTGCAATGTCGGCCTGTTTGAGTGTTATCAGTGTGTTAAATAATTCAGATTTGGCCTAACACATTGGGTTCTGGGGGTGTTATCTTTACTGACAGCTGGAGAACTAAGATGTGTCCATTTTTATTATTTTTTGTATTTATTTATTTTTAAACAAGTATCGGTTAATGCCTGAACAGGTTACATAATTTTCCACACTTTTTGTTTATCATCCCTCCCACAACCCCAACTGGACCAAGATTAACAAACCTTTAACATTTCAAGCAAAAAAATACAATTATTAGCAAAATAATCCATAAAACAACTAGGTAATTACACATACTAAATAAAAAAATGAATATTTAAATTTTAAAAATGTCATGTTTTAACACTTTGAACTCATGTGGTTCTGGGGGCTTTGCTAAACCTCTCCTTGTATCATGCTGAAAGTGGATGTGTTTGTAAGTTCCAGGTTGTTGTAAACTATTCTCATGCAGTCTGATGATCTAAATCATCCTGCCAGTCAAAAGAAGGAACATGTTTATTGGCTCACCAGTGCAAATTCTATTTATTGGCTCACCAGACGTATTCTCGATGCATTTATAGTATTCAAGTTATTATAGCATGATTAGTATAAAGTAGGGGTGGGAATCGCAGGGTATCTGATGATGCAATACGCGATACATGTCTCACGATAAAGATATAGCAAGACCGCGATTCTACGATGATTGATATATTTCATGACAGTAGCGATACAACACAAACACAGGGATGTGTTATTAATTTACATAAGTAACTGCTTATGCTTTTGTCCCCTTTCCCATATTTGCATATTTTACAGAAGCTCTCCAGCGATGTGTGTTTACTTGTTGACAAGTCGCTTTTTTGCTATCTACCTGTTGCAAAGTTCATACTCAGCTTTCTCCTGCACTCAGTTGAGCAGGGCCACCCAGAGGAGAGAAGTAGTGATACCAGTGAGTAATTGGTGACATGTTCCTGCATATTGTACACTTCCTGGTCATTCCATTTTTTTTACTCACTGTATAGATACGTTTTTATACTTATTTCTTACATAATTTAAAAAGTTTTTACATTTTGTTTTATATTTATCTTAACTTGTTTCTTACCAAGGTTTACATTCTCAAGGTCAAGGACGGACGTTTAAAGCATTTCACTGCATATCATAATGTGTATGTGACAAAAAAAATGTATTTGATGGTTAATACACTTAATGTGAATGATTTTAAATATGGGTGTTTTTTGGTCAGTTTTATGGCAGTTATTTTCTATGACAAAGTCAAAGAACAAATGACAGGCTGTATAATGACTATAATGGGCAGTGGTGGCCTAGTGGTTAAGACCTTGGCCTTGGGATTGGAGTGAGCACTCCCCACTGCTCCACTTGTGCAAGTGTGATGGGTTAAATGCAGATGTCACATTTTTGTTGTGGTGCACATTGTGTGATTGACACACATTCCATGTCCCTGGAAGTCGCTTTGGACAAAAGTGTCAGCCAAATGAATAAATGTATGTAAATGTAAAAATATTCACTTCCCTTAATAGGCTCTGGTGGTACAGTAGCACTGCTTTGTTCAGAAATACAAAGGTTTTGAATAAGAAATTAAGAATTTCAAGTTCACCAGCTTACAACACATCTAGATTTTCATTTAAATGCATGATTATCTGGATTTTATCTGTCCACTGTGTAGGGGATGCCACACTCTGTTAAGCTGCTGCTCCTCACTTCAGAGATCTAGCAGTTTATGTGGCACATCCAACAATATCACGTTATAGTAAGAAGCGCTCTCGACACTTTTTCTTTGTTCTTTAACTCTCCTTTCAGTGGTCAACATCAATCAGTTTCCTCACATGCAAACCCTCAGTGTGCAAACCCACCGTGTGAAATCCACATTTATCAAAATAATCCACTTTTACACAGTTGAGGATTAAACTCCATGCATCTGTGCAGAAGGGCTATATGTGGAGCTCTGTAATCTGACTAATTTTCATTGCTTCTTCATAGTTTTTGACCCTAGTTGACATGCTCCAGAAACCGACATTGAAACCAACTGTCGTCCTCCCCCCTGGAAAAAACGTGAAGATATACCACCCAAGTGGTGTGTTCCTGATGATCTGCTGGGTTGTCAGAATGCCTCCTGGGCACAGTAGCTGATGGCACTGTTTAACTAGTTAATGTTAGAAATAATTTCCTGGTTGTATTCTACCTTTACAACTCTTAGTGCATTGGGAAATATATGTAGACTACTTCCTTGTGTGATCAAAATAGCAACTTTATCGAAGAAGCAAACTTCCTTATTTATTTATAATGGAAAACAAATATTTTTCATTATTGATTTCAGAACATTTCTGTTGGTGCATTCATCATGAAGTTAGCTTAAAGGTAAGACGATGTTTAAACATTAAAAAAGGTAATACTGAGGTTTCGTTCCAACACTGCTAAAGTACTGTTAATAAAATGCAGTTGTGACTCAACCACTTCCAAAACGACTAGAAAGTGTGTGTGTGTATAATATAATAAAAAACCATGAGAGACTGCGTTACATGCATGACCTCACAAGGCTGGGCCTTTGTGGGGCGTTTGTTCTTGTTTTGTTGAAATGTATTGTGTGTTGTGTTCTCACACTGTGGTGAAA
>JBBIGC010000018.1:4366514-4376610 GCA_037576955.1 Lepidarchus adonis | reverse complement strand
AGGCTGGGCCTTTGTGGGGCGTTTGTTCTTGTTTTGTTGAAATGTATTGTGTGTTGTGTTCTCACACTGTGGTGAAATGTTAATAGCTTTTGTTGCATTAAAGTACACTCGTGTTTCATTGTTCTCCATACATTAAACATGCACAAGTCTAAGAGGTCCCAAAATGTCCTGAGTAATGAACACAAAGAACAACATTTCCCCTACAGAATACAGAGTCTGCTTTTCTATGTTGGCTTGCTCTGTTGACGGCCATGACGAACATTTGTACTCCTGACCTAGGCATTCATCCCTGTTGTTCTGGTGGGAATCCAGGTCACTAGGCCAAATGCAGCCACTGGTCAGCTCTATAGAATAACAATTGTCTCCATTCTTTTTTTGGTAGAAAGCCATTTTAGTGTTTAGCTGTGGTGTTTAAAGCAATAGAAACTTTCAGAAAAGTGAGCGCATGTTTGCAGCAGTAGCACTAGTTGTTGCTTATTTGGCACATGCTAGGATAGAGAATTGAAGAGCATGTCAGCACATCTTATTGCCTCAACTCAATTATACTCAAGTATTTTTTGGTCTGTGTGTGCACGCTTGCATGAACAGCCTTGGTTTGGGGGCGACAGTGTGGAACAGTTCTATATGGATTACTTCCTGTCTGTCACAGGCTGTTTGGAAAAAGCACAGCTCTCTCTAAAACTAGAAGTAAATACATTTAAAACCACATATATTTTAACTTTGATACTGCAGTACTAGCTAATGAACAGCATAGTATTTCTTTTTCTTCTTCTTTTTCCCTTCCTCTTCTTTTAAGTTGCAGCAATTGAATGCACACCTGTGGGTATCCTGAGGATATGCAGTGAAATTGCTGTTGCCCAGTGTGTCATGGCTCAGAACATCGTTTGTTGAAGAAATATTTTCAGTGATTTGAAAATTGTTTTGGGTTAAAGTTTTTTTTTCTTCATAACAAGCTGTTGAGGGGAAAATGAGAATCAAATTTTTATAGATAATCTAATCCGATCCACAGCCGAAATATTGGACAGATGATTACTCAAAGTTGGATTGGGTATGAAAAGAACATAATCTGGAACACATAGCATGGCACATCCCTTGGTAACAATGGTAGCCAGATTATTACAAGAGTATGAAAGTTAGCTGTTAAGATTGATGCCACAAGTGATATAATAACATTTCCAGATTTTTCAGGTCCATCAAAAATTGTTCAGCTGTGATGGTCTTGTTTCCTGAAGACTTTATATCCCCTGTCCCATTTAATATGGAAGTGAAATCTCAAACTCCAGCTTTATAAATTCCTTTTCCTTGCTCATTAAAAGTTAGCCCTGCAAATGGTTGGCAGATTTAAAAACAGCCTCATCATTTCATTAAAAGAGATTTTACATTTCTTCCAATCAATTTCAGGATATTTCCCGGCCATTATTTTTAAGTTTGTGGTCAGTTTTATGTCGGTTAGCTCTATCACACATGCACAGCCATGACCTTCAACCATAAGAAAACTTTAGTTTTGCTAATCATCAGATAGGACGTTCACTCCATCACGTTCTGTGATGCATGTGATTTCATGTTGTACATATTCGTCCGACCACTTTCTTCTTTTGCCCGACATAGTTAGTATGGATTAAAATATTAACAAAAAAATCACACAAAGTACTACCACGACAGTCACACTACTGAGCGCTAAATTCCCAGTAGCACTGATTGGCCAAGCAGTGTAACATGATCATCTGCAGCCAGTGATGGTCAAGCAGGGCGTGTCATCACGAATTTACACCATATTTCGGGTGTGTCCAGATCTCTGTGGCAGAGGCTCTACCGAACCCCTGAGACAGAACTGAGACACTGAACCCTTAGGGTTCGATCAAACCGAGGTTAAGAACCACGGGTGTAGTTGTAATATAGTGTAACTTTAATGAAAAAGACCTATTATATTTTTAAATTTTTGAATTTAAGACCCCAATGTAACTTAATCACAGTACATCTTAATGACTTTAACTTAAATTATTGACATTTGCAGATATATGAATAAAGTTGCTGAGTCATTCACCCTAAATGTGTTTGTTTTTAAGAAACTATTTCGAGACTACCCATTGTTCTAAGGTTAATACAATCTGAAAGGTTTTGCTGCAGGTGGGAAAACCTACGATACATTGGATAACACGCGCGTGCGCTAGACTTTCGATGCTGGTCTCATCATCATCTGGCCTGTTAAGGGCTACTGAATAATGCAGGGATCCCCGCGAGTCAGCTGAAAAGCCTATGCAAAGAGGAGGAGGAGAGAAAGGAGAGGAACAAGAAGAAAAAAGAAAAGAAGAGGTGGAGGGGTACACGTGGTGCATACAGGGACAGCTCACACAAGCTAGCTCAGCTGAGTGGAATAGGCTTTCTGCAGCACTGCATAATTTATGGGGCTCTGGGAGCAAGAGCTATAAAAGACTAACACACACACACTCCTGCACAACGCATGGGCATCCAGAACATGCACTCAATGGCTCTTTCATTCTCTCTCTCTCTCTCTCCCTCTCTCTCCCTCTCTCTCCCTCTCTCTGATTGACCTTTTAGATGAATCCAATTAATTACTGCCATGTTGCCAGATGTGTCAGTCTGAACTGAATCTGAGCTTGTGTATGCTTATGGGACAGACAGTTTAGGTGTGTACCCGCTTATTCCAGCTTATAGCTTATGTGTGTGCGCACAAGCCATTGTGTCTGGCTTGTGTCACTGAGTGATTGAATGCAGAGCTGCTTATGTAATAGAGCTGTTGGCTTTCTAAAGCAAGCCACTGATGATCTGCATCTGAGCAGTGGGGTATGTAGGAACAGACTCTAGACTAGGCAGATGTAGGGCTGTCACCTTCCATTATATTGACAGCATCCCAGAATACTTTATTGGAGAGGCTTGGTTTAAAAAGAATCTGTCAGTTAGGCTATAATATGAGGAATCATGATATCCCTAGACTATCCCTAGAATCAGGCCTTTAACACTGAACAACACTGACTCATCACCTGAAGTGCTGATTTAAAGGATAATATACTTTGTTCAATTTTATTGCCCAGCAGCAGTAATCCAAGTCATTAGATGGTGGACAAAGAAGATTAAAACATTTAATAAATTGACTGTCCCAAGTTATTTGGCCAAGTTACACAGTTGTAAGGTTATTTAAACAAATGATCAAGTTCTCCACACCAATCCTCACCACATTCCACAGGTGCAACATCAGAACTCTTTGCTATAGCTGCATTAGGGGTGTAAAAAAAAATCAATATCGTCATTCTTGCTCACACATGATAATCGATATGCAGTAATATCAATATTTTCATTAATAAACATTCGCCGCCAGTTTGACTCACCAGTTATGCTACTAACGCTACTACACTACGTGCTGGAAAATCGGTGGGTAAAACGGGCAGAAAAGAGGTGGAAAAAGTTCATTTCTGGGAATTGTATTTTGTTGGCGGCTTCCCTGTACTGAGTAAAAAAATAATACGGTACAAACGCCATCACACTTCAAGTGAGAGGTGCATTGCTGTTACTTATGTAAATGACTACTTTCTCATTTAAATAGCACCTTTACTCTATCTACATTTTATAACCAAATTGGCACACTGATGCACTGTAAACTCATATTCTTTGTATGAGTAATATAAGCAGCTACATGTGTGCGAGTCATGGCTCATGCAGAAATGTTCTAATCTCAGAATGTGATGTTCTGTTTAAATCAATTTCCTGACTTTCTAAATGAAGACCACACACTTAAATATACTGTAATGGTTTTCAAAGAGAGAAAGCCACTAATGACACAGTAATGCCTTTTTAACCAGACGGAACTGACCAGGTTTTTATTGCTTGCTCGTACCTAAAAAGACTAACCTGTTACCGGCGTGCTCCCTAGAGGCTAAGCATTAACACGTGAGTGAGGCAGGAGGGCGGATGCCCAACTGCCCGAGTTATCCTTTACCATAATCATCTCATCAATGGTGAGTTTGGACATCCACCATCAGCTCGCTCCCACAAACACTGTGATGCTTAATCACCCCAACACAGTTCCTCCCGCTCCCTGCAAACACTCAAGATAGCCATAACACAGCATAAACCATCATAAACAATGCAAACTGTGCATGATGCCCCCTCCCTGAACAGCCAATGGGAACTGCCCATAACCACTACAATACTCTATTTCAAATGTTTTGTCACCGTTTGTGTGTATGTGTATACAGTATCTTACAAAAATGACTGCACACCTCACATTTTTGTAATTATTTTAATATGTCTTCACTGAAGATATGACATTTTGATACAATGTAGTCCGTGTACAGTTTGTATAAAAGTGTAAATTTGCTGTTCCTTCAGAATAACTCAACACACAACCATTAATGTCTAATCTGTTGGCAACAATAGCGAGTACACCCCTAAGTGAAAATGTACAAATTGTGACTAAAGTGTTAATATTTTGTGTGGTCACCATTATTTTCCAGCACAGCCTTAACTCTCTTGAGTTCGCTAGAGCATCACAGGTTGTCACTGAAATCATCTTCCACTTTTCCATGATGACATCACAGAGCTGGTGGATGTTGGAGACCTTGCACTCCTCCGCCTTCCGTTTCACAATGCCCCACAATGCCCCACAGGTGCTCAATAGGGTTTACCTCACCCTCAGTTTCTTTAGCAAGGCAGTGTTTATCTTGGAGGTGTGTTTGGGGTCATTATCATGTTGGGATACTGTCCTGCGGCCCAGTTTTTGAATGGAGGGGATCATGCTCTGCTTCAGAATGTCACAGTACATGTTGGCATTCATGGTTCCCCAGTGCCAGCAGCACACATGCAGAACGCAAACCATGACACTCCCACCACCATGCTTGACTGTAGGCAAGACACACTTGTCTTTGTACTTCTCACCTGGTTCCCACCACACACGCTTGAGACCATCTGAACCAAATAAGTTGGTTCAGATGACACCATCTTGGTCTTATCAGACCAAAAGGACATGGTTCCAGTAATCCATGTCCTTAATCTGCAAGAATTTTGCAAGGGGAAACACTAACGTGAGGAATATTCAAATTAAATCTTTTTGAAGTTTGCGTTTGGTTGTGGCATCAGTATGAGATTTGATCCTGAACCAACCTTGATACATATTTGTGATATAATGTCACAAGACAATATTTTGACAAAGCTGTACCCTAGACAGGTGTTGAATGTTTAAGGAAAAAACAAGAGAAATAAACCTTCATTGATTTAGGGGAAAATGGGACATAAGAAAGCAATGTGAAAATCAATGGGTGGAAGTAGCGAAAAGAGCAAAAAGGATATATGCAAAGTGTAAAATGGGGGAAGGGGTTCGTATTGATCTGTATTGCATGTCTATGGAAACTGCACACACTTCTGCGGGAGTGTGAGGTCTCCAGGGCTTAGAGCGCTTCATCCTGTCATTGAAAGAACCCTCTGAGAAGGCACACACAGTGTCTGAATGCTAAATCGCACAAAACGTGTGTCTTTCTTGACACTTGCCCTGATTAAAACCTATTTAAATGTGCTATTTATCAGTGCCACTATCTTGCACCATTTCTTATGGTCCTTCTTTTTAGGTGCTGCATCTAATACACTCATACCAAACAACTACTATGCTCCACTGATGGAATGGTACAGGTGGCTGAAATTGTGCATATGGGCTACAGCCAGCAATTACACAAAGCTTATAATAAACACCTACTTGCCTACACTCATTGCTCACAAAATGTATACATGTTCTAAAAGTGGCAATTCCATTTGAGTAGCTATGAGGGAGTAAATATAGTAATAGCTAGCACTGTCTGTGATCTGTCTCTTTGTCTACTGTCTGCCTGCTGTGGCTAAGATATGACCAACCGGAGACAAGAATTAATTAATGCATGTATTGGGTATTGATGTCTAAAGCAGCTAGGCCACACAAGCGAAGTCCTGACATCCCCTTATCTATCTTCTTACCCCCCCCATTTTATTCTGTTTCACTGCAACCTCATCTCCCCTCTTTCTGCCCCCTCCCCTTTTCTGCCTGTCTGCTGTGAGTGATCTGGCATGGCTGATGTATAGTTGTCCTTAGGAGACAGAGCATTAATGAACCGGACACTACAGCGTCTCCTTTACAGCTGCTGCAATCTGTGATATACCACTACCATCAGAATAATTAGGGGTGGTGGTGGGTTAAGGTGGGATTTTGGCCACTAAAGTGTGTGGAAAAAAGAAGCCTGCAAAACCGTTAGACCCACGTGAATTAAATGACACATATTTAGTGAATGAGCCTACATTTGTAGCACTTATAATAAAAATATTTGACTTTTTTTCTGTAAAATAACCCATAATAACTCCTTATTACTGCTCAAAATTTGGGGAAACATATTTTTAAGAATTAAAATTACATTTCCTCCCAACAATTCAGTTTTCTTTTGTGTTGTTTTTGAAGAGTTAATGTAGCATTAAAAATATTTTTGTTTTGTGTCTTTCTGAAGTCTTCTTATTATTTTAAGCTGCTGTTTATTATTTTAAGATTAGCTTTAGCTAAAAAGTGAATAATAAATATGCTGATTATAGCTCTTTTATTTAAAAAAAACTTCTGCTAAACACTTCTGATGAGCAGAAGAGATGCATCTTTGATTACTAGAGTATTGAAAGTGTTATTTTATTACATTGAAATGAAACTAGAGACACCACTCTGTTGTTTACGTCCATTTCTTTAAATTTTTATTACTTAATACAGCCCTATACATCTATGAAGAGCAAATAAAATTTCATTTTTATTAATTATATTCCCTTAAATTTAACAGTGGGCTTAAATGTGTTTAATGATTTCTCCTGAAGGAGAAAACATTATGAGCATAGAACATCTTGTGACTTTTATCGGAGAGAGAAGTTTAATTTTCTGTTAAAATGACTGTGTTTTGATAGTTAAAGCGTGTTTTCTCCCCTTCTGTCTCAGGACCGGAAGCTGACCAAGGTAGAGAGACAGCGATTCAAAGAAGAAGCAGAGATGTTGAAGGGTCTGCAGCATCCAAACATTGTGCGCTTCTATGACTTCTGGGAATCTCTACTCAAAGGGAAGAAGTGCATTGTCCTGGTAACAGAACTCATGACCTCAGGGACATTAAAAACGTAAGAAAGATCCTTAAACACATAATTTTCTCTGGTGTGGATGAATTGTTTTAATAGTTACACCCCAAATTGAGTGTGAATTGTTTGACGATAATGCTAAACGATAATGCTTAATCACAAACAAAGCCAGAAATCCATCTTCCCAGATTTGCAGACAAAATTGACACCGTCTTATTTGTTTAGTTAAGATATCCAAAATCATCAGTTAGGTACTTATTTACACAATAAGGGTATCGAGAATGTTACTTGGAGAACCTCTACGGTTGAGTTCAGCTTATTTGTTTGTTTATTAGCATGTCGTTTGATAAAATTATAAAGTTAATATTTATAGTTGTGTTCAAAATAATAGCATTCTGACATCACTAACTGATCACTGTTTTTAGTAGAAATTGTATTTCTACATGGCATATAAGTTGCCTACAGGTGTAGCAGAGTAATAGAAAACCAACTGACCCAACATGACACGCATATAGCTCTTCCTGTGTATTTGAATCGTTAATTGAAAGGGGTGTGTCCAAAATAATAGCAGTGTGTAGTTTAATTAGTGAAGTCATTCATTCTGTAAAAAGATGCCAATTGCAGCTTTTACTTAAGAAGGAAGGCAGCAAATGTTGTACATGCTGTTTGTAGTGCATTTCTTTTAAAACCTTAGTAAAATGGGACGTTCAAAACCTTGTTCGGATTTTTAAAAAAGTGAGTAAACCATTATAAAGAAGTGCAGAAAATTAAAATCTGCTCAGCTTAAATGATCTCAAATGCTGCCAAAACCTGAAAGACAAGAAAGAAAATAGAAAACGTCCATTTGAATGAATAGAAGAATAGACAAAATGACACTGTGCTAATGATCAGCTCCAGGAAGATTAAAGAAGATCTAAAGTTACATGTGAGTACTGTTACAATTTGAAGACAACCATGTGAAGCCAAGCTGTTGCCAATAATCCCAAGCAAAGTGAAATTGTTGAGTGGGAAACGAGACGTGCTGAAGAGGTTACAGTTTGCCAAAGAACACATTTAGTTTCCAAACACTGAATTCAAGCCACAATGCACTGAAGAGAATATGGGGATGCTTTTCAATTTGTGGTGTTGGGTCTATTTATCGCAAACCAAGCATCATGTATCCGTTTGAATACATCAAAATAGTTGAAGAGGGCATGTTGTTTAATCCCAAAGAGCAAATGCATTTGAAATTGGTGCTTCAACAAGACAACAACCCCAAGCAAACCAGTTAACAAGCAGCATCTTGGTTCCAGACCAACAAGGTTTGTTATGGCATGGCCAGCCCAGTCCCAAGACCTTAATCCAATAGAAAACTTGTGGGGTGATATCAGAAATGCTGTTTCAAGTATTCCAATCATCCTTGGTTGAAATATGTGTTATATATAATTATATATATTGTTTTTTAATGATTCAAAGGAATGCAAAACCTTTTTTCCCCTCATATACACTGAATGTGTAAAGAAGAATGTAGGCACTGCTATTTTTTAAACAGACTATTCCCTGTTTTTTTCTGTATAATGAATTTGATGGACATTAAGTCTGTACACGAATTTGATTAATTTTTTTTTATTTTAAATTGAAATTAGAATGTGCAGCGTTCCCAAAGTATTTACATGTTTATTCACTTTTTACAACTATTATTTTGACACAGCTGTAACTTACACACAAAATGTGAAGTAAGCAAAACTTCATTGATAAATACTAGCTGCAAATACATGACCTTGACAAGTGCATATTTGTTGAGTGGAAAAAAACAGGATTAACCTGTTTGAGCTTCAACTGTGCAATGTTTGTTATTAACTTTTTTTTTTCATTTTCTCAATGTCTGCAGAAGGCAACTATAGACCTTCTATACTAACAAATGCAAATTGTGTACTTCCTATAGAAGTGTGTTCATTTTTAAGATCATCATACCTATAATATTGTTTAATATGAATAAAGAATATGATTAACTGGAATGTAACAAGTCAGTTGAAAGAGTTAATTGTCATGAGTCTGTCTAAGAGTGGAGCTCACGGCATAGATGATGATGATGATGATGTTGTTGTTTACATTACTCTCTACAGCTATTTGAAGCGCTTTAAAGTAATGAAGCCCAAAGTTTTACGCAGCTGGTGTCGGCAAATCCTGAAGGGCCTGCACTTCTTGCACACACGCACCCCTCCAATCATCCACCGGGACCTCAAGTGTGACAACATCTTCATCACAGGCCCAACAGGCAGTGTAAAGATTGGAGATCTGGGCTTGGCCACACTTAAGAGAGCCTCCTTTGCGAAGAGTGTCATTGGTGAGATATCTGTGCTAGTGTAAGATCATAAACCAGACCTATACATAGAGCTGGGTGATAAAATGATAATTATCACCAAATAATTTTCCTTGAAACTTTTTTGAACAGAACCAATCACATTACTGCAATGGAGTTACCCATCTGGTGTGTTTTGAGCGCAGCAATGTTCAGGCTATGGCAGCCGCTAACACTATTGTAGCCATTGACACTGGCATGTCAGGATCGAAGTAAGAGAAGAGAAAATGTTAAAGAAAACTCGAATGGCAGCATTACCGAAGAAATCACAACAAACAGCCCAAAAGCTTATAAGATGATGTTATAGTATAGTATATATTTTTCCATCTGAAGCAGTGCCATCCTTTATAGTCCCAGACCCATAGAAATGCTGGTGATGCCCCTAAGACAAGCAGTGCGATGCCTTACAACAAAAGAGACACCATGGTTTCACTTGTGCAGTGGTGTGCATTATTGCCAAAGATGTAATGTCAGTAAACTCAGACAGGTCAGGTTTAAGCAGCCGATTTAAGTAACTGACCCTCATCAACATCTCCACAGCTGTAAATGTTTCTCTCAGATGGAGCTTCACCAACTCTGAGAGTAGAGTAGAGAGAGTAGTCGGAGAGTAGAGAGACGGGCAGCGCTTCCCGAGCTCCACACGGAGAGTAGAGAGACGGGCAGCGCTTCCCGAGCTCC
>JBBIGC010000018.1:4341328-4366414 GCA_037576955.1 Lepidarchus adonis | reverse complement strand
GAGCTCCACACGGAGAGTAGAGAGACGGGCAGCGCTTCCCGAGCTCCACACGGAGAGTAGAGAGACGGGCAGCGCTTCCCGAGCTCCACACGGAGAGTAGAGAGACGGGCAGCGCTTTCGGAGCTCCACACGGAGAGTAGAGTGTGTGTCATATGAGCTTTACTGGCCGTTTCACTGACCAAGACTGGATTTTGGAAAAACAAATGTATGTTCTGTAAAACTTGAATGGTCAGAACAAAGATTTTAGTTTATTAAATTTATATCTATTTTATTTATCTGAAATACATTTGTAAATATATTTAGTAATATGTGTGTCATGCTCAATTTCGGGAAGAAAACAAATTATAACAAAATTAACCTTATGACCACTTCACAAATTTTTTTTTAAACTCGACGGAATTGATTTGTAAAAACAACTTTTTTTTTTTCTTTTCTTCAATATCGCCCAGCTCTAGATATTCAGTTGACATTTTGCTGTCAAATTGGATTGCCACAAGTGGACCATACCTTATGGACTGCTGTTCTCCGGTGCTTTTATGAAATATTTTTGGAATTATGACGTTGTCTGTTTGGCAAAACCCAGGCTCAAATTCCTTAAAACCTAAACCTTACTGTAAGAAACCATACAGGCCCAAAATAAGAAGTATGGTACATAGCTCAAATGATAAGCCTGCATTTTGTCTTTTATAGATAACCGTCATACTGCTTAACAGCTTGACACGGCTTGAGGCAAGTTATGTCATTGAGGTGTGCTGTTTGCATGATGCTAACATATGCTTCTGATACCTGTTAGTTACATAAACATCATAGTTCTGATGCAAAACATTGAAATCAAGGATTAAGAAGAAACTGTACACTTTCACAATATTTGAACAAACTGTCATATAAGCCTAGTTTTGCTTATGTTTTTAGACTATTATAAGAGCATCAAATGCTTTTAATTTTTAATTTACAATTTCGTGTGTGGTGACTAGTCCTTGTTGTCTTCTTGGCTTAGCTGTGTGCTAAATGAAATATTTAGGAAATGATGACCACTTGAAGCACTATTCAAGCTATTGCTTGAGAGAGTTCCTCCAGATTGACCGAGCATGTTTTGCTCTCCTGTCTCTCTGACCTGTTGATCTTCTCCTTTCACTCTCAGGTACCCCGGAGTTCATGGCCCCAGAAATGTATGAGGAGCACTACGATGAATCGGTGGATGTCTATGCTTTTGGCATGTGCATGCTGGAGATGGCTACATCTGAATACCCCTACTCTGAGTGCCAGAATGCCGCCCAGATCTACCGCAAAGTCACCAGCGTGAGTTCAAACAAGCACTGATCCAAGGGCCTCATGGCCTAGACAATGGCCAGACAAATAGCACACACATGGATTTATGTGGAAGTAAAAATTATTGCAGGTATACTACAACCTTCAGACACCACCTAGTCACTAAGATTTATGTTCATACATTAAAACAACTGACACTGTAATGGCACTAACTTAATGAAGTCATGTGTGGAGGCCACAGAAGAGAACTTGGCAGTGTGTGGTGTGAAATTCTGGAAGGGGATGAGAAAGGAAGATGCACTGTGACTGACAGTGAGCTGAAACAGTGTCTCTTGTTCTGTGGTATTGCACAAGTCGGGCTGCTGTGTGAAATGTAAATAAAAACACAATGCAATTATTTGCAACCCATATTTTATTTACAGTACAACATAGATGACATTATGTTTTTTTAAAAAAGTTGGTTTTGGTGGCAGCAACACATGTTTCAAAAAGGTTGGGACAAGGCCAGGTTTACTACTGTGTAGCATCCTCTATTCTTTTAGCAACAGTCCAGAAGTACGGTAGCTCACAAAAGTACACCCCTCATATTTTTGTAAAGATTGTATTACATATTTTCATGGGGAAAAAAACAGAAGAAATGGATAAAATGTATTTAGTGTACAGCTTGTATAACAGTGTAAATTTGCTGTTCCCTCAAAATAACTCGACACACAGCCATTAATTTCTAAACTTTTGGCAATATTTTGTGTGGCCACCATTATTTTCCAGCACTGCCTTAACTCTGTTGGGCATGGAGTTCACTACAGCTACACAGGTTGCCACTGGAATCCTCTTCCACTCTTCCCTGATGACATCACTGAGCTGGAGACCTTGCACTCTTCTGCCTTCCATCTGTGGATGCTACACAGATGCTAAATAAGGCTTATCTCACCCTCAGTTTCTTTAGCAAGGCAGTGGTCATCTTGGCGGTGTGTTTGGGGTAGTTGGGGTACTGTCCTGTGGCCCAGTTTTCAAATGGAGGGGTCATGCTCTGCTTCAGAATGTCCCTTGGTTCCCTCAATGCTCCTCTGTGCCAGCAGCACTCATGCAGCCCCGAAACCATGACACACTCACCATCATGCTTGACTACAGGCAAGACACACTTGTCTTTGTACTCTTCATCTGGTTGCCACTACACACGGTTGACAGCATCTGACTCAAGTAAGTTTCTCTTGGTATCATCAGACCACAGGACATGGTTTTAGTAATCCATGTCATTTAGTTTGCTTGTCTTCAGCAAACTGTTTGCTTCATCTTTAGAAGAGGCTTCCTTCAGGGACGACAGCCATGCAGACCAATTTGATGCAGTGTGCGGTGTATGGTCTGAGCAGCTGAACTCCTACCCCTTCAATCTCTGCAGCAATGCTGGCAGCATTCATATGTCTGTTTTCAAAAGACAACTTGTGGATATGACTGAGCATGTGCAGTCAAATTTTGGTCAACCATGGCGAAGCGAAACAGAACCTGTTCTGTTAAACAACTGTATGGTCTTGGCCACCGTGCTGCAGCTCAGTTTCAGGGTGTTGGCAATCTTCTTATAGCCTTGGTCATCTTTATGCAGAACAATTCTTTTATTTAGCTCCTCAGAGAGTCCTTTTCCATGAGTTGTCGTATTGAACTTCCAGTGACCAATATGAGAGAGTGTTAGAGCGATAACACCAAATCGAACCCACCTGCTCCCCATTCACACCTGAGACCTTGTAACACTAACGAGTCACATGACACTGGGGATGGAAAATGGTTAATTGGGCCCAATTTGGACTTTTTCCACTTACGGGTATACTCGTTGCTAGTAGTTTAGACATTAATGGCTGTGTTGAGTTGTTCTGAGGGGACAGCAAATTTACGCTGTTATATAAATTGTACACCAGTTACTTTACATTGTATCAGTGTCATAATTTCAGTGTTGTCCCATGAAAATAAACAATATTTACCAAAATGTGAGGGGTGTACTTACTTTTGTGAGATAATGTATCTGGGAACCAAGGAGTTGCTGGAACTTTGGCAGAAGTATGTTGTCCCACTCTTGACTGGTATTGGATTCTAGCTTTTAAGCAGTTCTGGCTCTTTGTTGTATTTTTCAACTATGAAGCAATGTAATGGAGTATTTTACCATTGTAAATGAGCATTGGCCCAGGGACAAAGGTGGCATTTCTTGATCATGTTTACATATGGCTTCTTTGCATGATAGACATTTAACTTGGCATGGCGAGCTATGTTTAGACAGTGATTTCTGGAAGTGTTCCTGAGCCTGTACCGTGTTTTCTATGAGAGAATTGATGATTTTCTGCTTTTTCCCTTATGCACAGAGAATTTTTCAAAATTTTGTAATTATTGATATGTACTGTAGATTATTTAAATATTAGGAATCTTTGCAATTTATTCAGAAATTGTTAGATAGTAACATTAGATATTAGGGAGATGGTATTTACTAGCATTAAGTAGGTTTAATTGCAAATGCAACACAATGCAGTCTTATGCAAAGGGATGGGCACCCCTTGCTAAATAACAGATTTTGGAGATTTTGTAATTGAAAATAAGTTAATACAGTAAAAAAAATTAAAAATCACCTAAATCTGTTATTTATCAAGGGGTGCCCAGACTTTTACATAAGACTGTAAATTTACTCAAAATAGTAGTTTTTGGAATAGAGTATCTGTATTTAATCCACATTTACATTTGGCAAAAGGCAGTATTTAGAATAGTTACTTTGGTATTTTTAAGTGCGTTTTAGTGTAAATACTTACATTAAAGAAACATATTCTTTTAAAAGAAACAATCAATATGAACTCTATCTAACTCAATACAAACTTAGCTAGATTCTCTTACACTCTAAAGAGAATCTGTTTTGCTAAAGCAAGAGTAGACTGATTAATCAATTTTATGGTCCATTTATTATTTTATTGAGGACTTTTGATGCATCATCAAACTGATTAGTTTCCTCATTACTGGACATGCTCTTGAAAGATGAAAAAAAAAATTTATACTCAAATTTTTCAGAATGTTAGGATATTTTTTAGTAAATGTATAAATAAATTCCTATTTAATACATAGTGTTTGAAATGCTGCATATTAAGTATTGTTCTTCTTGCTAAATATTGTAATGGTCATGGTCAGCTCCCATTGGCTGCTGAGGGAGGAATGCATAATGAGAGTGAAGAAAGTGTGGGATTTGTAATGTTTGTGTTTTTTTCTACGCCTCTGAGTCGTGTGTGTGTTAGGAACGGGGCAACGATGAGCAGCTAGCGTATGTGTTCATGTGGGAGCGAGCTGATGGTGGATGTCCAAACTCACCATAGATGTGACGATGATGGTAAAGCATAACTCGGTCAGTTGGGCATCCGCCATCATGTGTTAATGCTTGTGTGTAACCTAGCCTCTAGGGAGCACGCCGGTACAGGTTTGTCTTTTTAAAGCCTGGTACAAGGAAGCAATAAAAACCTGGCCAGTTCCGACTGGTTAAAAAGGCATTACTGTGTGCGAGTTTGTCATTAGTGGCTTTCTCTCTTTGGAGAGCCATTAGATTATAATTGACACAGATTTACGGTAAGGTGGGCTTGGGTTTGTTGGAACAGCAGTTGACGGGAGATGAGCAGAGCAAAAGGACTGCTGTAAAACCTTATTTGAATGTTTTATTCATGTTTTAAACATTGACAGACAACAGATATTTTTAGTACTGAATATTAAGATTGAGTGTTGTATTAACTATGCTACTTATTAATATATTCTAATGGAATGCATTACAGAGTACATTTACAACAAGGTATTCCATATTTGTCAGTCAGCCTTTTAAAGTATTGTTGCCCAACTCTGTGTAAACCTGTACGTACGTTTATAAGCTGTTGAATAATTGGGACTCAGCCAGGCTTAGTGAGCGTGGCTGCGCTAGTGAGAGCACTGCTAGGTCAGCAGCTCCCACATATCCTTGTTAGCATATGCTTAGCTCACTGCTAGATAAAATGCATGTGTCCACACAATTTTCACCTTTTAGACAAAACCCTTCCATTCATGATTTTCACATCCCTTTTTTTTTAAACCTCAGGAGTTTATACTGTTTGTGTATAAATGCTGTGGATATGATTTTGCTAGATTTAGATTCTCACTCTCCTCACACTGTTGCATACACACGCATGCAATATGAAGGTGTTAATACTGCCTACAGGTTAGTTAATTCTTCTTACTGATGAGTACAATGGTGTCCATATTCAGTTTATTCAGTATATTCCACATTTTCATGCTTGTGGTATGACTCCTGTGACTTGTGGTTCTTTGTGCAGACATCTGTGTGCAACGGTACATTGAGCAGCTCAGTGATCTGATTTAAATGTTTGGATCCAGCAGGTGCATTTGTTATGTGTACAGTGGTGTAATGGCTATTGATTTTGGCAAGTGAGCCTGCAAAACATCACATCTGAATCTCTCTCGTTCTCTCATTCTCTTCCAAAACTTTCTCCTATTCTCATTTGTCAGAGTACAGTGTTATTTTTATCCTCTTACTTCCTCTAAAGGGACTGGGGATGATGCGCTTCACAATGGAAGGCAATCATTAGCGTGTGTTTGATTTCATTTTCAGTGGAACTGCGGTCTCATGAGGCCTCTTGACTCTTTTTAACAGGGCAGTATACAAGCATTTCTTAGATGCAACCTGCTTCACATTGAGCTGTACTTACATTCCTCATGCTTCATTACATAATTGGGGTTGGGAAATTTTACTGTTTGAATGTCAAATATTTGAATACCCAGCTATTTTATTTAGCCACGGTAGTGTTATGCTTAGCATAAGAGAGGTGATCTTTACCTGAACAGTAGATGATTTGCTATTGTGTTTTCATGTGTATGATTGGGGTACATCAACTTGTGTAAAATCAACTGAAGTTAAAAATATAGACTGATTACAGCCGGTCAGTGTTGTTGGGGTAGGAGACCTCCATTTCACGCAAAAACATTGATTGCCAGTAAAAATGCATTGTCATTGGCTCCACCAGACATCCCTTCAGATGTTAAGAGCAGATGCTCTTCAGAGGAGAGAGGAGCCAACATTTATAAACTTCTGGAAAAAAACGTCCAAAGGATGGAAAAATGCATCGTATGATGACCTTTTTGTATCGGCTGTTTTTATTTTGGAACTGACCAAAGAATTTAATTCTTTACTCTGTTCTCCTGTAACATTTTTGATTAGAATTAATCCAACCCAACCCAACTCTCACCCTATAGATAACGCTGGAATCATGATGGACACCTTACATCATAAATCTCAGGAAATTAAGGGATTGTGCTAACTAGTCCTATAACAGATCTTAGGAATTTAGAATTTTGGTTAGAATAAATATTAATGTTTTTTTTATATTTATACCTACTCTATCTGAAACACAGTTGTATAATGTTCTACAACTTGAATTAGTGACTCAATTTATATTGTAATACATATCGATATCAACTGATGTGAAAAAACTGATTGTGATTTATGGCCCAGTTCTAGCTGCATGCTGCTTCATGTGTGCCTGGTGTTTGGCCTACAGCAGTAAAGCCCCATTCATTCATGTTTATAAATGGTGTTTCACCTTTTTAAACAAAACAGTGTGGCAGTGAGAACAGAGATCATTTACAAGTCTTAAAGGCAAAGGAACAGAATTATCCAGTTACATTGAAATTAATATAAAGAGGTTGGAAAATGGTGGTGGGGTGTGGGAAAACCTGCTGGGTGTGCTTGCTTGTTTACAGTAGTGAGTCTGGCTGATGCTGTATAATTAAGGTTTGTCAGGTTCTTTGAAAGGCTCGGAGAAGCAGAATATTTACTCCTTCAAAGGAAAAACCCATGTTAATTTTCACTGCAGTTCCACTGCTTTTTCTAGCTGTGTTTGTGCTATTTTTATAGTGAGCAGTTTAGTGTTGACTCACAGCACCTGCTCCTGTTTAAATAAGTGGATGAAATAACAAAGCTATCACTTCCTAACATCTTGGCCTCTCCTCTTTCTCCTTCTTTTCCACATTCTCATGTTTGTTTCACAGGGGGTAAAGCCTGCCAGTTATAACAAGGTCACAGACCCGGAGGTCAAGGAGATTATTGGCGAGTGTATCTGCCAAAATAAGGAAGAGCGGTGAGTGAAGTCCTTATTCTGCATGTGTGTAAATTGAGATTTCAAGAAGCTACAAAGTCTACTTATTACTGGTTGATATCATTTTACCTGCTCAGTATATTTCAAATGTTGTAGAGCCTGTATATTGATATAATTTTCCTTTGACGATTCATTGAATTCTCTTCGACCCAAATGAAAAGCACGAACTTGTGAAGACTTGAGCACTAGACAGGTTGAGTTAACCTGCATTCTGAGCTGATGTATTGCTTTCTGTCAATTACCTCTTTTTTTTCTCCCTTACTTACTTTCAAGGGATATCGTTTTTCGGTGGAAGTTTCCCAGACTTGATAAACCTGTGGAAATGTAAAATCAGCAAATGAAAAAACTGATTATTCTTACCAATTCCTTTACACACTATAGAACAAAGAGAATTGATGCTGGCTAGCCCAAGGTGGTCAGCTCTTCATTCTCTCTTCATTCGTCCTCCTAAGCCCACACATTTGGGCTGTCCAGTCGCTGATGGGTGCTTTTCCACAGCACTCAATCTCCTCATCTCCAGCTGCTTATATAACCACCCCAGCCCAGTTTAAGGGAGGGGTAAAATAGAGATTGTTATTGTTCTGTTTCTGCTGCACTAGGTCCCAGTGCCCTTGTCCTGCATGGATGTACACAGGCTGTATTGTGAGAGTAGGTAGTAGTCACTCAATATTCTTTAATGAAGTTCTCGGTTTAGAGCTCTTGTGTGTTCAAGATAAGGAGAATGTATTGTGTGCCTTTCTAAGGACACTGTATTGTACTTTTACGAAGACCTTTGCTGATGTAACAGCTCATTAATGAAAGCTACATCCTGAAGATTCAATGAAGAAGTGTTTTCTAGCTGTAACCTTTCTGTCTTAGAGCATTGGAGTAGTAATGTATTCTGGCAAAACTCCAGGGAAGCTGTAAGACCTTAGTGAGGGAACTCTGTACCCAAAGCTACATTAGGTGTAGGGTGATTGTCCAGCATGACTACAGATTTTGCACACTTTTTTCCAAGTGAGCGCCTGTAATCAATATAATATATTTTTAACTAATATCTTGGTTAAAAAAAACACGGTCCTCTTATACTCCGCTTTTTGTTGTGGTCTTCTGCATTTCCTGTTGTCAGTGTTGATCTTTTTGATGGAGGTTCTTGCTTTTCTTTTTCATTAGCTGTCTCTTGTCTTACCCTCACCCAAAATAAGGTGTCTTGTCTGAATATATGTCCGTAAAGAAGTTAGCTAGCATTTTGAGCTTTCTGAATAAAAAAAATCCATTCGCTGTAGTAAAAATTCTTGTAACTTGCAGCTCAAACAACAAAGCTGGACTTTCCTTCTGCTGTGCTACTAGGAAGAGTGTCTGAACAATGTCTGTCCACTACCAGAGAATAAAAGCTTTAGATGAGCAGCCTGCTCTGTTGCGTTTCTTAATATTTTAATAATATTAACTAATATGATTTTGACTGAGAAATTAAGAATATTGTTTTTTACATGGTATGTGGTCAATTGTCAATTGTTTTCATGTTGCCTTAAATATTTTTGCATTTGACCAATATCTGAGGCCATGATGTAATTGGAATGTTCATGATGATTACCGCATTAGCGTAGGTGATGAGACTGGACATGCACCATGCCTTAAATTACAGCACGTCTATTACTGGCTGTTTGCTGTCAAACGGTGATAGGTGTGCTGTAATGTAATTTAATGTGACTGAACTGGACTTTAAATGCTGTGAACATTCTCTCCAGCTACTCCATAAAGGACCTCCTGAACCATGCTTTCTTTGCGGAGGACACCGGTGTGCGGGTGGAGTTAGCTGAGGAAGATGATGGCAGGAAGGCATCTATTGCCCTCAGACTGTGGGTGGAAGATCCCCGCAAACTGAAGGGGAAGTATAAGGATGGGGGCGTTATCGAGTTCACCTTTGACCTGGAGAAGGAGGTGCCTGAGGGCGTGGCTCAGGAGATGGTAAGTCTTCTGAAATTTGTATTGAAGTATTTCACTTGTAACAAATTAAATGAGATGTGCTAGCTTCTCAAGGTCAGTATTCAGTATCATTTGTCAAACTTAGGCCTTGTCCAAACAATCGTCTGAATCAATCGTTTTTCTGGCATTCGTGGCATCAGGCGAGTGCTGAAGGAACCCACAGTGTTTCTGCATGTTGGCGCAAATCAGCCCGTCCACATGGGATTTGAAACCTGACGTTTGTTCGGCTGCGCATCTGGATAACGTAAAAAATTAAAAAGTGGCATGTATCATTCGCTTGGCATTGAATTCTGCCAAAATCTTGATAAGTGCAAAAAAAATGCCTATGCTGCATTTACATGTTATTCTACTATTCTGGAGGACCGAATATATCCCATGATTCTTCGCTGTGTAGTCAGAGGGTGAACCCACTAGCAGCAGGATCAATAAAGTTTTCTGATTCTGATTCTCTGCCTACATCACTGGCAGGAGGATTTTTACATAAGGACATGAAGGTTCAGCTCTAATAAAGAAAAAAGATACTGTAATTATAAATTTATTGGAGCTTATTTTAAAAATCCTCCACATAAGGTGACAATTTATGTTTGTAAATTTATATATGTGTATGTGGAGGATTAAAGATATTTTTCCCAATAAAGGATGAACCTGCACTTCCTCATTACTGCCCCCACAGGGAAAAACACAGCATTGCGGTCTGGGCTGCAGGTTGGCATTTAACAGAGATAACCAAACGCCACTGTAGCGTCATGCAGTACCAAAGTCAATCAAACGCCTCTCCAAAAGTGTTTATCCAGTATGAATTGACAATTTTCTTTCTTTATAAGGTAAAACTAGTTCTGTTCAAGTAACAGAATGCCTATTGCAGGTTTGGATATGTTTTCCATGCTGACTGTATATACATTATTTATCTGAAAGCATTGGAAACCTAACCCTCACTAACAGCTGTATAGACCAGTGATTCTTACTCCTGCTTAGCGCTGCACTATTTTATGTGTTCTTTAGCAGTGTTTTGATTTGTTTGATAATACTAAAGTTTTGCAGTGCTGTGGTTTGTTAGGAGCAGTTTTAAGAAACGCTGGTATAGAACTCCTCTATAGAAAGTCTTCTGAATGGACACTGAAAGAGCTTAACTCCAGATACAGTCCGTGAAAACAAGCATCTACATGGTGTTCTGTTTAAAGAGATGCCTCAGAGTTCTGCTCTCAATGCTTATATAATTCATTAATCATATCTACCAAAGCAAAACGTTTTTTGCACTGAATGACACTGGTAATTTAAATTTATACCCATTTATTATTGGTTGTCTATATTTACCAAGTGTTCGAATATTGTCTTGTTACAGTGCTTACAGTGGTGTTTGCCCCCTTCTTGATTTTTTTTTTTCACATTTAAAGGTTTCAGATCATCAAAGAAATTTAAATATTAGTCCAAGACAACACAAGTAAACAAAGTGGCATTTTACACAGGATTTTATTATTAACGGAGAAAAAAAATCCAAACCTACATGGCCCTGCATGACAAAACCTAATATCTGATAACTGGTTGGACCACCCTTAGCAGCAACAACTGCAATCAAATGTTTGCATTAACTTGCAATGAGACTTTTACAGCTGTGGAGGAATGTTGGCCCACTCATGTTTGCAGAATTGTTGTAGTTCAACCACACTGGAGGGTTTTCGAGCATGAACCGCCTTTTTAAGGTCATGCTACAGCATCTCAATAGGATTCAGGTCAGGACTTTGACTAGGCCACTCAAGTCTTCATTTTGTTTTTCTACAGCCAATCAAAGGTGGACTTGCTGGTGTGTTTTGGATCATTGTCCAAGTTTGTTTCAGCTTGAGGTCACGAACAGATGGTTGGACATTTTCCTTCAGGAGTTTTGGGTAGACAGCAGAATTCATGGTTCCATTTATTACAACAAGTCTTCCAGGTCCTGAAGCAGCAAAACAGCCCCAGACCATCACACTACCACCACCATGTTTTACTGTTGGTATGATTGTCACTTCTATGCCAGATGCAATGGGACACACACCTTTCAACTTTTCAACTTTTGTTTTCTCAGTCCACAGAGTAAGATGTTTTCTGGCAAAATTGAGATGAGCCTTAATGTTTTTTTTGCTTTTTTGTTTTGGCACTCTGCCATGCAGTTCATTTTTGCCCAGTCTCATTCTTATGGTGGAGTCATGAACACTGACCTTAACTGAGTCAACTGACGCCTGAAGTTCTGTGTATGATGCTGTGGGGTCTTTTGTGACCTCTTGGATGAGTCGTCGCTGCACTCTTGGTCGGCCGGACGCTCATGGGAAGGTTCACTTCTTTCTGTTCCATGTTTCCACCGTTTGTGGATAATGGCTCTCACTGTGGTTCACTGGAGTCCCAAAGCTTTATAAAGGGCTTTACAACCATTTTCAGACTGATAAATCTCAATTACTTTTTTCTCATTTGTTCCTGAGTTTCTTTGGATCTTGGCATGATGTCTAGCTTTTGAGGATCTTTTGGTCTACTTCACTTTGTCAGGCAGGTTTTATTTAAGTGATTTCTTGAATGAGAACAGGTGTTGCAGTAATCAGGTCTGGGTGTGGCTAGAGATATTGAACGCCGGTGTGACAAACCACTTGTGTTTTAATGGGGGGGCAATCATTTTGTCACACAGGGCCATGTAGATTTGGATTTTTTTTATCCCTTAATAATAAAATCTTTTCACTTAGAAATGCATTTGTGTTTACTTGTGTTGTCTTTGACTAATAGTTAAATGTGTTTGATGATTTGAAAAGTGTGACAAACATGGAAAAAAAGAAGTCAGAATGGGGCAAACACTTTTTTTCACACCACTGTATATCCAGTCAAGAGATAGAAATATGCAGAATGTAATCAGAGAATTATGTCTCATCTTACATCTCCGGAAAACAAAAAAGGGGGAAACCAGAAAGCACAGAAACAAGACATTCCTGAGGTGCATTTACATGTGTATGCATGTCAGGTTTTTTCCTCTGACTTACATTGCTGTAATCGGCTTACTCTCCTTTAGACAACTGTGTAACAGATCTTATGAGTGGGCAACATGGCTCTGCTGACCCTCGTTGTTATGTTATGATGGTCAAATGGAGAACTAGTATCTTAATTTCGTAAATAAACATTTAAACCAGAGTCTGTGCATCACTACTTAGACTGTACAATACAGATGTGATGTGGGGCATTTTTTCCCCCTTTTTTTTTATTTGGTAAGGGAAATGTATTTATATAGGCAATTATTATGCATAGATCAGAGTCAGAGAGCAAAGAAAAGAGCATTACAATCAAGATGGGAAACGGCTAACTTGAATTAAATGAATTAAAATAAATTAATCCATAGTAAAAAAAAAAGCAATATAAAAGACTATAGATTAGAAGGGCATGAGTTGTGTGTAAAGTATTATGATAAATAGGAACTTCTTGTTAAATGAAGGCAAATGAAAACCTGCAAGTGTTTCGCTTCTGTTTAAAACTGGCCAAAGTCAGGGCAGATCTGATATCTTTGGGGAGCTGATAATAGTGGGCAGCATATTGACTAAATGCCATTTTATTGTTTCAGCTCTGGGCATTACTAGCTGGCCAGCTCCTGCTGATCTAAGAAACCTTCCTGGCTGATATTCATCAAACTTTTCATATATTTAAGGCCCAAACAATTGACTTCTAACTGATGGTTAACAATTTGACCTCAGTTCTGTATCTGAATGTGCTCTTTTTTAGAATTCCAGCAGTAGATTTTTCAAAAATGCTGTCGCTGTAGTGGTCTTATTTTGGGGGGAAACCAGTGAGGGGACATTGCAATAATCAAGCTTCCAGGAAATAAAAGCATAAATGAGTTTACTCAATCTTGCTATGACACAAAATCTCTCAGGCTTAGCTATGTTCCTGAGATGCTAGAATAGTGATTTTATTTACAGCTCTAATGTGATCACTGAAATGGAGATCCATGATTACCCCAACATTAGTCTGGGTGGTAGTTTCTCTTGCCCATTATTAACACTTCATTTGTCTTACTTAAATGAAAAGAATTTGGTTCCATCCATCCATTTACATTTCAAAGCACGAGCACATTGAATAAATGGGCCAGAGATTGTTCAGTGAAGGCACTAGATAGATCTGAGCATCATCTGTATAGTTATGAAAAGCCACCTTGAACTCTTCGAGAACTTGGCTAAGTGGAATCAAAAGCACATTGATGGAAAAGAAATTATCATCTTGCCTTCTAACTACATCCTGATCCACCTGAAGACAATGATTTTGACCCAAATCTCTAATCTGTTTAATTTGTTTTAATCTGTTAATCTAATCTAATTTTTATTCCGTGTTAATGGCTGCGTTAATGTTAGCTACAGTGGCAAGTAGCAATATAAGAGTTGTTTATAGTTGTTCTCAATAAACACATTTAAGTCTGATTTTTTTGTGTTATTAATTAAAGCACATTATGTCAATACCCTTGATCTAGATGATCAGGTCACATTTTATGACAAATTAATGCAGAAAACCCTGACATTCCAAAAGATTTTGACCTGTTCCTGTTCTTGCGTTATATGCATTATACTATACTATAATACACAATATTTAATAGTGTTTTTTTTTTCTAAGATTTAATCAACAATTACTATATTTCATAAAATACAGAAAAAAATATTAAATATCCAGTCATTAGAATTCTCTGGTGCTCCCCCAAGGAACCACTTTACAAAACTTCTATATGGGAAGTCTTATAATAAATTGTTTAATATTTGTTTACTAATTGTTATGAATTCAGTCATTAATAAGCTTTACTTTGTCTTATTAATTGTACTGTATTTGCTATAAATATTATTAATAATGGTTTTCATGACCTCAGTAGTAGCAATGAACAGATTTGAAACCCTTCATAAACACTTTGTGAGAGTAGTCTTTTTGTGAAGTGTTTCCAAAGTTTCACGTACTGTAACAGAATTTATCATGATGATAATCATGATGATAAATTAATTTATCATAACCACAATCGCTGCCCTGTACGCTTGCACAGACACACTCTTGTCCCAAAACGCCCCATTTGGCTAAAGATGTGTAATATGTTTGTGTGTATTGGTGTATTTGTGTGTCTGTGTGCAAAAGAGAGAAGGTTGCTTTCAGAGGTATTGATCAGCTGTCATTGCATTGGTTATTTGACCTAATCCTGGATGACCTCTGCAGCACACGCAGTTCAGTATTTTTCCTGCCCACACCTGCTTCAGCTCAGCAGCTCATTATCCTACCCTTCAGAAGTTGTGAGGTGTTCACAGGCTGAGTCAGTCTCACTGGACCACAATGGAGAAGCACTGTTAACACATCAGCCTTATGTAAGCTGGTTAGGATTTAAAGTGTTCGGAATGTTTCACGGTTAAAAGCTTTTGCCCTCTTTAAATGCTACGTGCAGCTTCTCACATTTTGAGAAGATTTTAGATTGCAAGAATGTAAATAGTGAATAATAACCCCATCACTTTTTGTTTGTGCATTTGTTGTTTTGGGCTTCTGTGAAAGTTTTTTTAAAACTTTTTAGGGTCTTCCATGTTTGACACACCTGCTTTAAGCTCTACTTTTCTTCTCTCTCTCTCTCTCTCTCTCTCTCTCTCTCTCTCTCTCTCTCTCTCTCTCTCTCTCTCTCTCTCTCTCTCCCCCCCTTATGAACAATCATTTCACCTTTACTTGCTTTCCTGTCAGGTTGAATCTGGCTTGTTCCATGAGAGTGACGCGAAGATTGTGGGGAAGTCTATACGAGACCGTGTGGCATTGATCAAGTGGAAGCGAGAGCGCACCTTGCCATCAGTGGCTCAGAGCATCACAGCACAAAACATGCCAACCCAGGGGCCAGCTGGCACAGTGCCCACTGTGTGTGAGCCCATTGGCCCAGTGGAACCTGAAGAGACAGAGTCAGACCAGCACAGCTACTTGGCCCAGCTAAGCACCAGCATTACCTCTGTAACGTGTGGGTGTTTATTCATTCATTCATTCATTCATTTATCTATCTATCTATCTATCTATCCTTTTTGTCAATAATGTGGTCAAATGTATGCATATAACCTCAGTTATGCCTCCCTCCCTGCAGCTGACAGTGGTGTTGGCTCTACTGTATACTCCGACTCTCACAGTAGCAGTCTGCACAGTGTCATATACCAGTCTCTGCAGGAGCCCGTATCCACAGTAACACAGCAGGTCTGTATCATTTCCCCCATGTAGACACACGCGTGCCAAGAAACTTTGCACAGTACGTGTCGCATGTTACATTGCATGCTCCCCGTCTTGTGCATAATTTAGTTGCTTCCAGTTGCGCTTCCTTACTGTATTTAGGAGTGCACAGAAACAGGAACTGCGGAGACAGTGATGATATTCAATATTTGTTGTGTATAAATCTGTCCATGCTTATGGGCAGAAATGAGACTGGGACTAGTCTGTGTGAATATTTCTGTGCAGTAAAACAATGAATTGTCCAGCTCATCTTCTGTTTTGCTCTCAGTAGTTCAATACAAGCATCATCACACGCCATTGTGCATGCTAGTGTAATGTAGTAGTCTGTAGATACAGTTAAAGCATGTTTAGTCTGTTTAAACTGTGTATTTGTATTTTATTTCTATCTCACATGTGTGGTTAATTCTGTGTGTGTGTTTATGTTTATTTCTTGCATGTTTTTTTTTTTTTTTTGCATGCTGTGTTAGCATCATCCCAGCAGCCCATTTTCTCCTGATCAAGTTTTTGAGGGATGGGCTCTCTCCCAAGGGGTGGGGCCTAAAGCAGGTACCTGCCACCAAACGACTTGTATGACTGACCCTCAAAGAAACAACCCACACATCCATGCAGTTTTCCGGCCAATAAGCCCTTGTCCCATCCAGGTTCTGTCTCCTCAGTCGGAATGGCAAGAAGAAAAAGGGGATGGTGAACAGAGATCGCTGCTCTCTCCTTTGCCCTTTGAACCTCGTCGCCATAGCGACTCCTCCACAAGGCTACCGGGTGAAAAGGAGTGCGAAGAGATTCTAGCTTCTGAGGTCCACAGACGTCGATATTCTTTAAACTGTGCCCCTCACTGTCCACACCCATTTTGCCACTCTTGTCTATCACTGCTCCTACTTAGAACTCAGGCAGAGAAAAGTGCTGCATGTCCATCCCGATGTTGTAGGTGCTCTAGTCCACGCCGATCTCCTGTGTCTCCGACTGCACTACTGCCTGGAACAGAGGCGCGTAGAGGTTCCCACATTGAAAGCTCTGACTTATCAGACCTCAATAAATCTCTGCAGAACATCACTGGCCACAAGCATATACCAAATCCCTCCTTACTCAGAGTCCCGTCCGTAGTTGCACAAACTGGGCCGTACCGGCCCGCCCGCAGTCACGATGACGGGAAACAGATGGTGGATTCTCTGAGCGATGAGCTGATGCCAAAGCCTACTACTCTGCGCAGAGCGAGTGTGTGTGTGAGTGACCACAGCCTTATTCACTGGGTAGGTCAGATGGCCTATGAACTTTGCTCTCCATGGCTGTAGAGGGTGCCCTTCTGTAAAGAAATACATTCTGCTTCTGTTGCTTTTAGAGGGTTTGCATATTTTCTTCCCTTCTGTGCAATTCTCAACCTGCTCAGTTAGGAAGGCCTATGTCTTTTGTATTCTTATTAACCCTGTTCTAAAAACCTGTCTCTTGCCTCTGCTTCTTCACATGGATGTTGCCTTGCTTGGCCAGTGCTGCTATAGACTGTCCAGAACCATGCACTCTGCCTCAGGCTAGTGGGCTGTGTTGGCTAGTGGCTTTTCATATGGAGACCCAATAACCAAGCAATCCCTGTTCCTCTTCTGTCCAACCAAATGACCTACCGTAGGATGCCTACACTTTTTAATGTGCTCCAAATGTTAATCTCATAACCTTTCCTTTGTCTGCTATTTGCATGTAGGGGGTCATTTGCTTTTTAAACTACCAAAAAGTTGGTAGTTTGGTGAAAAGCTCAAATTTATGTAAATGATGTAGATATGCAAAGTTTTAAAGCAGTATAGTCTTTTTGATATCAGTACAAATTGTGGACAAAACCTTATGCCCCGCCCCAATTTGATCATGCAAGTTGCCCTTAAAGTTAGAGTAATTAAAATTGTGTATAAATTTTTATTCTACTTCTGTAAAGTTAGAATTTCAGAGAGATGATGTTTTGTCTCAACAGTGACAGAATACGACATCAGTAAAATACAGTCATTACTATATATTTAAAAATCGGTTCAACAGTATTTCAGAATTTTTGATGATTTTACTCAACACAGGTTTGAATTAGCTATGGGCTGAATTACGAATATTAATGGAGCGTGTAAGCTTTTATTACTTCTTAGCTACATCTACTTCTTTGATTCCGGGCAACTTTAAAGAAGTAAACTCATCTTAACTGATTGTTGGGGTAATAGGGAAAATTGATTCCATTTTTGTTATTTCATACTTAAATTTAGAGCACACTTCCTGTTGTTACAGTAGGTGTATGTATAACAAAACATTTTCTAATTATTGGTCTTTTGTATTGTAGTCTGGACCATCTGCATCCAACTTGCAGATTCACGCACCCTTGCTTCAGCCCTCTCAGCCCTACTCTGCAGCACCTGCCACTGCACCTGTGGTCGCACCCACGCAGCCAATCTACAAGCCTGCAGGCCAGTCTGCACAGCTCCAGAGCTACCCTTTGATCCCCTGCACTGTGCAACAGCAGGCAACCTTTGTCCATCAGTTACCGTTGCAACAGGCTACGCCTGCACAGAGCATGTCCACCCAACCATCAATGGTGACGGGGCACAGTTACTCTGCTACAGTACATTCTGGGCAACCAGGTGTTCAAACAAACATGCAACAGCCAGCACTTTTGCAACAGACTGTCAGTACACAGAGTTATGCTCCTGTTGCAACTGCACAAACTTTGTCACCTGTGCAGCTGGCTTCACAAAGCAGTGTGCAGTCTACTTCAACCTATATACCTGTGCAAAGCTACACGGACACTGCAGCACTACAGATTAGCAATCAACCTGTTCAGGCTGGAACGTCCAGTGTGCAGCATGGCTCACTTGCACCAGCAACGATGCAGTCCAGACCAGAGCAAATACAGCACCACCAGCCTGCTCAGCCAACAGGGCAGGCAACTGCGCATCAAGACTTTCACCCAACCAGTGTGACATCAGGTGAAAAAATGACCGATTTAACGGAAACTTTACAGTCGGTGGCTCCTGCAGCAGCATCTGTATTTCCCAGTCATGTGACCTCTGAATCATGTGCCCAGCAGGTAAGATTAGATTATAGAGCCAGATTAGTCTTTTGTTAAAGGGAAGCTCCAGCCAAAAACTATTGTAGGAATGCCTACTCGTTTCTTACGGGGTGCCACAGTAGTAACTAGAGCGACATTTCTTCAGACTACTATTTGGAGGCTAATTTTTTTTTATTTTTCTCCTTCAACTGGCTAATGCACAAAGAAACCATATAGCTAATGTTACTGTTAGCTTACTGTTATAGTTAGCCAATGTTAAAAAACGTTATTAGTCCCACAAGTGGGAAATTTGCGGCTGCATTTTTAACATCTACATAAGTAGCCACACCTGCAGTTAGGATTTCATCATTGCTGTGACTTTCGATGTTGATATGATATATATGAAATCACAAACAAGATGGGGCTGAGGTCAAATAGACTTTGTGGTCTGTGTCTGTCTTCTGTAGTTCTTGCCCCCAGGGGTAAAATATTGATAACAAAACAAGTATATTATTTTTATTAATATTATTTATAATTATTAAGTATGATTGTTGTGATAATTGTAGTAAAACTAATAATACTACCTCTAATAATAATGTTAATAATAACAATAATTATGATGATGATGATGATAATAATAATACCACCGGACCTTTTCAGTTTTACCCTGCAAGGAAGTGTCTTAATTTTTTCTGGGTTATTGGTTTCTCTGCTGTGTTACTGCCTTACTTTAGTTATTAGAGAAATGTTTTAATGGATATTGATTATGAGGCTCCTCTGTCTGTCAGCATTGGCAGGTGTAATGTTTTGTGTGTGAACTGAAATGTTGTTGTAGTTTACATGCAGCACAGGTAGTGCTCAGTGTCTTATTAACCTTCTTGGTTCCTTCCAACTCAGACATCATTTGTGCAAAATTCTGCTTCCCAACAACCGCACCAGACAACCGCTTCGAAGCAACCAACTCCTGTCACACAGGTAAGGGGAATTTTAATCTGCTTTCCATTTGTTAGCCAGCCGTTGTGCAAATGAATGCAGAATCGAAATGTTATGCCTAAATTACAGCTTGTATCGATAATTCTTATGTGTCAGAAGATACATTTCTGTCCTGTACTGAATGTAAGATGTAAGGAAAGGCTGCTGCTTTAATCACAATAAATGCCTTAAATTTGTGCCCTTATTTTGTTGTCTCCCCACTCTAGTTACCCTCATTGAACCCTTCACATTCTGTTGGGGTCCTTCTTCCTGGACACGATTCCTGTTCTTCTTTTTCTGTGCAGTCATCCCTTGTGCCATTGTACCTTTCCCCTGGCCATGCTGCCCCTTCACTTCCCTCCCTTTCACCAGTGCCCTCTTCACAAATGGATGGAGCTGTGCAACCACAGTACCCTCTCCAACCCTCCATTTCCCCAGTACTCGCTCAGTGTCCTCAACAACCCTTAATGGCTCCTACATTCACAACTACAGTTCCCACAGTGCAAGCTTACCAACAGGGCTACTCTATGGCTCAGCAACAAAGTGCAAGCTCCAAGGCCACACCTTCCTTGCATCCCCTCACGCTGACTACTCCCTCAGTGCACCAGATCCTACCTCCTTCACCCAACCCTGCCTCTTTGTATGCTGGAGTTCCTCCCACATCCCAGGTTCCTCCTCCTCAGGTAAACGTGTCACATAAAGGACAACACTGTTTTCACCTCAGCATCCAAAGAAAGCATAGGTTTCTTTTTTATGACGCTATGTTTTTAAAAAAATCATTGACATTTTTTTTTCGGTTTCCTGGCAAAGTGCAAAAGCAAACCTTTGTGTATTTAATTTGCCATTTGTTGCAAAGGCAGCTGAAGTATGTAGAGCATTATTTGCAGTTGTAACCATGACAAATGGAAAAAAGAGTGATGAGATTTATTGAAAACATACAGACTCTGTGAAACTGCATTTGAAATTAGTATCATTGTTTTTGAATGTATTTTTTTTAAACAATACTGAACTTTTGGCTGTTTCTTTTTTAAGGGTGCCATCACCAGCAATAACCAGGCCCAAATCGTGCTTCCAGTCCCAAACACAGCACAACTGCGCTCTTCTCCGAGCGCTGTCTCAATTCCCACCTCCATTCCTGTTCATTGCTCGCAGACTGCAGTCACCACAGCCCCAAACGCCACAACCGTCCCAGCCCCACATGCCCAAACTTCTACTGCTGCCCATCTGCCTCAGCCTCACCTCCAACCTGCCTTGACGAACCAATCTCTGTCCTTGGGCACTCTACTGGATTCATCCAGTGCCGCAGTGCCTTTGGAGCTTGACCAGGACCTCCAGGCCAGTGCAGCCAGCTCCAGCATGACTCAGCAAAAGCAGGTCAGCAGCAGCACCTCGACTCAGCAGAGCCAGAAGCCCAGTGCCAGCGGGAGCGGAACAAGCCAACCACACACTGAAGGTTTTACAGAGGTATAAAAAAAAAAAAAAAGTAAAGTGCAGTACCATTATATACACCTCATTATGATTTGAGCGATTATATCTATTTCTCTCTCTATCTCTCTTTATCTCTCTCTCTCATTGTTGTTAACTCCTGGTCTTATTATAGGAGTCTGCCCATGATAAACAGACAGCAGTGGCTGGATCTGCTTATGACAGGTACGACCCCTCACCTAAGCAGAAAATCAACTTTGCTATTGGCTTACCTTGTGAAGGAGGACGGATTACTTCATGAGGTGTGCTCCTCTGTTCTATCCCAGTGTGAACTCTGATGCCACTTCAGGAAAAGAAATGAGCGATGGGAATGAAGGGACACATGGTGGGAGGAGTGAATCTAGGGCCCGGAAACACCACCGCAAGTCTTCCCGCACACGCTTCCGACAGGAAAAGGCTGGCAAGCTCAAATTGAGCATGTTGAATGTGAGCACTATTGCATTGTCCAAACTAAACAAATGATTATTAAACTCTCAATGCTTATTAAAATATACAAATGTGGTTACCCACTCCTGTGGGGGACTCCAAAACTGTGTTTTGGTCGGATTAGAAAGTCCAAAGACAGGGCTCTGACAATAAGCAAGTTTGAAAAATTGATAAATCATGGAAGAATAATTACAAAACACTTTCTATTAATAAAAAACTTTATAATAATTGACTTGCATATTTGATTTCTATTCTATATTCTATATTTTTGAGTTTCTGTTTTCTGGTTTGTAATTCCTTCTCAAAGTTTAACAGATTAAAAAATGTAAACAAAGCTGTGGGGTTCCTTAAGGTCTTGTGTGAGTGTTTTTTTAAGCAGAATGGGCTATTACCCAGTGTTGATATAACTTGATTTAACTTGATATAGACCTGAAATAAACCCACTTCTTTGACTCCTGCAGGTGTGTAATACAGGGGACAAGATGGTGGAATGCCAGCTTGAAACTCACAACCATAAAATGGTCACCTTTAAGTTTGACCTGGATGGAGATGCTCCAGAGGAAATTGCTACCTACATGGTGAGACTACAGCTTCCGTCAAATTTTATCATGTGTCTGGAGGTTGTTCTATCTTACACACTTCTTTTTCTAGGGCTGCCCAATGTATCATTTGTTAATTATATCGCAGTATTCAATATTGTAATTCTGATACCACAGACAAACGTAATATGCAAATTAACCTTTTAACTAATTTTGTACAGAGTGATGTGATCCTCCACACCAGTGACAGTTTGTGGGTCTAATGCAACAAAGAATGATCACTATTTGTTCAGTTGCAATTTCAGAACGGAATTGTGACACTAGCATTTGTGCAATTTTTCTGTTTACTATTTTGTCACACAACTTGATTCCATTATTGACTCATGTCAGACATGCTTTTTCTTCTACAACACTCAGTCATATCTCAAAGTTAATTATTTTGTCCACACTATTTAGCGATTTGTTTTTTTTTTTTCAGCTTTTAAATGACAACTCATATTTGTGTTCGCATTTAAGAGCTTGGGAAAAGGGAGCTTTCCCCTTTTCTTTTTTTTTTTTTTGCAACTTTGAAGCTAAGGGCTGCAGCTTACAATGTAGTTCCCTACTGATCGTAACAGTTTCGCTTTTGTCTCTGGCTCCTTTCTCTTATTTCTTTTGCTGTGAGGATGGCTCTTTCAAGTGTCAGATTGTCGGCTTCTTGCTCATAGTCTGTTTCACACACTCACTGTCTCAGCCCAGCCCCTCTGCATTGCAGCAGCACAAATCTCCACCCGCCCCTCACCCCCACTTCACTCTATTCCTCTGTATATCTGTGTGTGTTGCCATATATAAATCAAAGACTACATTGCTCCTTTAAGAGGAGCATGCAGCTCCTGTCTGTCACTTCTCACTAATTTAAGGATCCATCCCATTCATTCTCCTATGTCTGGTTTAGAAGTTATGAACCCGCTTTTGTTTCCCTGTACACATATATTATACTCATATGTACTTATGGCAGTAATATATAAATAATGTGCCTGTTCTGGCATAACTGCATCAGTCAGTACCCCTACCTCAACATGTGTACTGGCCCAGCTGCTTAGTAGAAGGGAAGAAGGGTAACAGAGTACAAAAACAGTATTAGAGTACTGGCAGTGGAAATTATAGCCGAATGTGTGATCACACATTTTAAATTGTGCTGTGCTGCTTGGTGGAAAAACACTATAAATGTGCCATGTTATGTATCATTTAAATGTATGCAGTTCACTCTTTCTGCAGTCATGTTTGTACATGTGTGTTTACTAGGTTGAGAACGATTTTATCCTGCTGCTGGAGAAAGAGATGTTCATTGAACAGTTGAAGGAAATTGTGGACAAAGCAGAGGACATTCTAAATGAGGACATGGAGGGAGAAAGGTGTACAGACATGCCCTCCTGGCCCAGTCAGAACCTCATCACCAGGACCAATGGCTCTGAGGTAGGACTGGTTTTTGAATTCTAGAAATTGTATATAAATATCCATTTATTGGTTTCTTTTTACTTGTGTGTAAAACAGTATTTTTTACAATTACAATAAAAACCTGGTTGTCGGAAGAATTCTACCTTTTTACATGCACATCATCTCCTCATATACTTTTAAAGTTATTTTATGAAATTCACAAATGCAAATGGTCTGTTTATTAATTTTCATCATAGCTTTACCTCAACTATGAGACACAAAATGAGAAAAATCCAAATAATTACATTGTCTGATTTTTAAGGATTTATTTGCAAATTATGGTGGAAAATAATTATTTGGTCAATAACCAATAATCTCCACCATAATTTGCAAATTGGTCGCTGACCAAATACTTTTTTATATACATAATGTATTGTTATAATATATATATTTTTAATTAAGCAAAGGTTAAGACAAAAGAATTGCAACTTTTAAATATTACAGTGGTCTTCAGCATCCCCAGACAATCCTTTTTGCTCCATCTTTATGCGTTAAGAGTTAGGTTGGAGCAAAACTGTGTGGAGTCCTGGGGACTAGTTTTAATGTAACATGCAGTTTTATTATATGTTTGCTCAATATGATCAGGGACATGAATTAAAGGTAAAAAGGGGCTGTGCTTACATGTGACTGTACTAATTTCCAGCTCAAACCTGTTTGGATCCCAGATACACCATACGTTTCATTGTTTCATTGGAGTGAGATTCATCACTTAATGTCTGATTGCCAGTGTTCGCCATTTCCTCCATTCATTAAAGCCTGGAGATCCATCTCCTTTTGAAGTATGCTGATGAAGCCTTCCCCAGGGTGTGCTTCGCTCATGCCAAGAAAAGGAATGCTGAGTATGCAAAAACGAGAGGAGAGAAAGGAAACACTAATGTGTCTCTATAATACAGTAAAAGTATTTTTACATCTAAGAAATTGCATGCAGTAAGCTTTGATGCTTTTCTTGCCGGAAGGGTTTGATGCATAAAACATATGAATTATTTTTTAACCCAAACGAAATTTAAATAAATTTGTGGCAGTGTAGTTGATTTATATTCCAGGCATTTTGTCAAAGTCGTGAAGTGGTGAACGTTGAATATTAACTAAAATATGTATTAACTGGATGATCAAAGTAACTTTGTTTTGCTTTGCTTTTTACAGGGAGCTAAACCTCTGCAAACACAGTCTAGCCAGTTAGTATACCAGCAAAATGGTAAGATATTAATGCACAGGAATACACAAAAGCCCACCCTTTAATTTATCTAATTTCCAGTTAAAATTGTCATTGTATACTAGTTATTTATTTTTCAGTGTCAGGAAAAACATATATAACAACAACACAACAACTAGTTAAAATATCAGATTTACACTATATAGCCAAAGGTATATATAAACGCTTCTATTAATTGAGTCCAGATGCTTCAGTTACACCTATAGCTGACATATATAAAATAAAACACACATAAATACAGAAAAGAAAAAAAAAAAATCAAATTTAAGACATAGACATGTTTTTACTGGTGCACAAAATGAGTCGTGCATGAACATCACCTTGTTCAAAGAACAAAACCAACACAATTCTGCC
>JBBIGC010000018.1:4326462-4341228 GCA_037576955.1 Lepidarchus adonis | reverse complement strand
CGGGGGGTGTGGAGACACACACACACACACACACACACACACACACACACACACACACACACACACACACACACACACACAAACGTGCCCATATACAAATCTCTGTGAAAGTTCTTTTTAATCTGGATTTGCATGGGCGTATGATGCATTACTGTCATGCTTAGACTTCTCCATTTGTATCTCATACACATGTGGACGCACAATTTGAGCAGAAGTGCATACTCCATCAAATGGTAGAAAGGCGATATGTTAATAAAAACCCTTAAATTACCACTTATTTGCACACAACACATTAGTATTTGCATGAACACAGACCAAACAACATCAGCAATGCTGTCTGTGTATGGCAGAATATAGAAATTGTCATATTGATACAGGGTGTATGCAGATGCCCATAAAAACTGATCTGGGATCAGATTAGCTTTAAACAATTTAAACTCTACAAACCCCATTTCCAGAAAGCTGTAATTTTTCATTGCATTCAATAAAGCAAGAGTGTATTATTTCACTGATCGACTATTTTGTAAATAAAAATTCACACTCTGAAGAAGGTGAGACAGGTGTGTTAACCACAGTTACGTTAACGTTTAACTAGTTTAATCGTTTGGGAAATGACTGTTGCAGTTCTGCAAGTGAACTTTTTGTCCATTCTTGCTTTATGCAAGACTTCAACTCTTAAACAGTCCGCAATGGCTGTTGTCTTCTTCTCCTCTTTGTGAAGCGCCATACATTTACAATAGGAGACAAATCTGGACAGCTGGAAGGCCATGCACTTTGTGTCTATGAAGTCACCTGCAAAATGTGGTCTGAAATAACAATGGACTTCCATAGTCTTTCTTAAATCCCAAAATATCTAATATGCTTTTTCTTTTACCCAGTCATGTTTCCTTCACTTGTAACCAGTTCACCTGTTTATTGTGAAATGACATAAAATTAATATATAATAATAAACATTCTGTAAGCTGTGAACAGAACACCCTCAAAGGACTAACATTCACACTAAAAACTTTTTACCAGATGATGTGATACTCTGCCATACACATACATATATAGGTTTTGAGCGTTCTATCTCTCTCACAGTTTCTGCACATTTTTTTTTAGTCATGGATGGTCCCATAGGATGGATACATCCCATTTCTGACGTGTTGACTGACTGGGAAAAATGTCACAATGCTATAAGGGACATTTTGATATAAAAACACAAGTGTGTACACACAGGCATTCACATGGGCTCACAGACATTCACATAATTCACTCATCTGCCATAAACTTAACCATTAGTCTCGTCTTTGGCTGTGCCTTACTGACAATGCTAAGATGATGCGGGTCTCTGATCCCTGATGTGTTCGCTGTTACACCACTTTCTCTCTCGTTCTCTCTCTCTTTTTCTCCCTCTTTCTCTCCTTTCTTTCTTCTCTCTCCCTTTTATATTCGTTTTTCACAGGCTGGACCGTTTACCACCAAACATCCGAGAGAGTCACCTATAAATCTAGTAGCAAACCGCGCACTAGATTCCTCAGTGGACCCGTGTCTCTGTCCATCTGTTTGTATTTGTTCCTTTCTACTTTACTTCAGCCATCTGCCTTCCCTGTCTCCTAGTTTCCCTCTTCCTCTCTCTCCACCTCTCTATTTCTTTCTTTCTGCCCCCCCCCAAATGCATCATGTACTGCATTCTGTCTTATTTATTTCCACCATATGCACCACCTTCTCCACACTCTGCCACTTTTCCAACTTGTTCCTCTGTCAGTTCTTCAAGCTCTTGGTTTCCATGCCTGTACTGTTTGTCAATTTCTTTCATACAAACGCTTTGTGCGCTGCTTCTGCTTACCAGATAATGTTAACCCCGTCTTCCCCCAAACATGGGCCTTACAAATCTTTGAGCATTTTTTATTTTATTTTATTTTTTTGAGGGAGCGAGAGAGAGCGTGAGCATACCTGTGGGTGTCTGCCAAAGCCTTTGTATCTTTTCTACATGTGCTTTCTTTCTTTCACTAATTGTCCCTGGCTCACTCGGGTCATTTAAAAACTCCTCATGCCAGCGTAAGAGGATGATTGGCGCATGTTTGGATTCGGAAGACGTGCATGCCAGAGGCACAAGCCAGAGACACTTTGGGAGACCATCAGGGCTGTATTTTGAATTTTTACTTCACCTCTTCGTCTCTGGCTGTCCACTGCATGAATCTCTTTAAACCAAAAAAAAAGAGCTGCCTCTGCTAATCAATTTTGCAGACTTTTATGTTTCTACAGGTTTTTTTCTGCCTTAAATAGCATCAGTTTGGCCTTGTTAAAGTGTGGCTCCAACTGTTTTATTTTTGTACTTTAGTTCTGTTAATGTAGTTTTATACACAGAGGGTAAAATAAGTATTAAACACATCACACATTTTCTAAGTAAATATATTTTTGAAGGTGCTACTGACATGAAATTATCACCAGATGTCAGTAACAATCCACACATGCAAATAAATCAAACTATAGAGGTCTATACATTTAGTTATGTGTAATAAAATGGAATGACACAGATAAGAAGTATTAAACATATGAAAGAAAGGAGCAAAAAGGCTGGAAAGTCCTGACACCAAATCTATCAGTAATTAGAAAGCAATCCTGCCACTTAGTACAAATTAATATCAGCTGCTTCAGTCACAACTGATGGCTAAAAAAAAGCTTCTCATTACCAAAGTGTCACACAAGAAACATCTCATTAAACCAAAAAACACTCTCGAACTTCACAACCTTATTGTTGCAAAACATGCTGATGACATTGGTCACTGAAGAATTTCTAAACTACTGAAGGTTCCAGTGAGCACTGTTGGGCCAAAATTTGGAAGCGGAAAGAACATAATTTCACCATAAATCAGCAAAGACCAAGTGCTCCCCATATGATTGAAGACAGAGGAGTTAAAGAATGATCAGAAGAGTTGTCCAAGAGCCAAGGACCACTGAAGGAAGGATGAATGGAAAAATCAGACATGATGATGAAATGAGGGCAGTGGTTTAGCAAGACAATGATCTCAACACACACCAAGGAGACTCTTAATAGGTTTCAGAGAAAGAAATTCGTCCAGCTAATCACCTGACCTGAACCTTATAGAAAATATATGGAAATCAAAGTTCATAGAAGGGGCCCATGGAACCTTCAGGATTTGAAGGAAGAATGGACCCAAATCACACCCGAGCAGCACATGCAACTATTTTCTCCATACAGGAGGCATTTTGAAACTTCATCACCAACAAAGACTTCTGGGAGTGTCTTTAATACTTTTTTCAGTGTGTCATTCCATTTAATTAAACATAACTGAATGTATGGACATATATGGTTTGATGTCTTTGTGTGTGTGGACTGGATGTGTTGTTACCGACAACTGGTGAAAATTTCATGTCCATAGATACTTATTTTACCTGCTGTATATCTCGCAGCTCAAACATTGTTACTGTCAATTTAGCTTTTTATGTTGTTTTGCATATGCTCTAATTACATAGAAGTACCCATTTATTTGAGTTGACAAAAGTGATGGGGTTTTAAATGGTAACATCATCTATGATTAATTTAGATTTTAGCTTGTTGAATTGGAAAAGTGTTTTAGGACCTGCTTTGACATTTTACCTTTACTATGTGAATAGATAAAAATAAGAAGAACCTTATTAATCCTGAGGGAAATTCTTTCGTCAATATGCTCAATGCAGCAAAGAAACAGAAAAACAGAGAAATAATATATAGAGTACTATACAATAAGAATTATAGTATTCAGTAGTATACAGTAAGCAAGTATAATATCAAATAGCTCTAACTAGTAGCAATATAACTTTCAGGTAAATAAATAAAAATAAAATTCAAAATATATTATAATAATAATAATAATAATAATAATAATAATAATAATAATGACTATAGATAAAGCAAAAACAGCCATGTGCTTGACAACAACTTGCAATATTCACGATCATCTCTACCCAGCAAAGAACTGGAAACAATAAAATTAGCATAGCCCTGTAGCTAAAGGGTGCACATTTTAAAAGAACTCCCTTATGGCTTTGACAATATCATGCTTTTGAAGGACTGAGAAAAATGTAATAACATCAAAATAAGAACACAAAAATAAAAGGTATCTGATACCATTTCAGTTTGATTGTGCAACCATTATCTAAAATACAGTTGCCAATTGTCTGTTTTCTGTTTTAGTAGAGCAGTCAGCAGATCTACCTGGGGGGTCTAGAGCAAGAGAAATACTCATGAGTGAAGACATGCACTACTAAACATACATGTGCAAACTTAAAATAGGGAAATTATTTGTAGGAGAATTCCAATATTAGGCCAATGGTTTTTCCTGTTTATCTGCAAACGAGTCATCAGCCAGCTATATATTGTACATTCTAACATATATTGCACCCTAATGTTAATGTTAGTTAGCCTAAAATAAAATCCTATCACAACCTGTTATTACAACTAATGGGCTCCCTAGTTGTAGTTGAGTTCATTGTGTATAGTAAAGATAATGATCTGTAAATCTTGCCAAAGTGCATAGGTAACCTAAAAATGTCCATAAAAATAACAATAGCTTAAATAGTGAAAATATTCATTTTTAATAAAGCAAGAGACGAAAAAATTAAATGGCTTAGACATAAAATATTTGGAGTATGACAGCATGAAAATTTAAAATGACAACAAAACTAATACAAAAAATTACAAGAATGCTAGTCTAAATAATAAATTGTTAATGCTTTTTAAAAACATTAACTGTTGGTGAAGGGCGCACATGAATTGGTAATGAGTTCCAAAGTTTTGGTGCATAAATTTACCTTCCATGCAAACATGAAGGCTAATTTTGACCCTCAAACAATGATCTGTAACAAATTTAAGTGAGTAATAGTTCAGCTGGGACACAAACTTGACAAATTTGATCGTATATAGAATATTAAGTGTTCATTATTTTTTCCCTCATTAATTCCACCACAAAACTAATTGGAGATCAGAATCCAAGCTGATCCTCCACAGTAGATTTAAAAGGAAAACTGTGTAAATGTGTACATTGGATTTTACACTGTTATTCCTTTAGTTAGATATTCGTCATTAGGCTAAAATGTGTTCCATTTAACTTTCTTTTTGTTTTTGGGGACTGCCCATCGTGGTCCTTTTCTCTAATAAACTATCCCCTGCACCCATCCCACAAGCACCCAGGTTAATTAAATCTCCCAGCACCTTCTCCTGATCCTGTTTCTATTCACTGATTGGCCGCTGTTTTGGGCTCTCCAGCAGCTTGTCCACTGAGCTGTGTGGTGTGCGTTGTTTCTTCCGTCCTCCCCCTAACCATGTGTGTCTGTTATTGTTTTGCCTTTCTGTAGGGTCCACTCTGAAACGACTATGTCTAGGCAAAGAGCGCAGTAGTAGTAACTATCCTATTTACTCTCTTCTTCTGTCCCCTTTTCTCCCTTTCTTTTCCGCCCTTATCTTGACTTTCTTCCTTTTCTTTTTTTTCTGTTCCATGTCTGCGCATGGCTACTTGTGAATAACTGATGCTGTGGTCATTTTCTTGTGTTTGCAAGTGAGTGTGCAGCACTGTGTGAAAACGTATTAATGAAGTGTTTCGTCACTTCATTCATTGAACTTTTTTTGTTCTAGTGCATGGCGATGTGTGTGAAATGCTACTTCTCTTATGTTGACCTGTGCATCGTCTGATTATTTGACATTAATGTTCCGACACACGTGCTGATGGATTCATTTTTAGTCTTTTGGCTGTTTACTGTATCAAACCCCAGTCAAGATATTATGGATTTGTGTGGTAGTGAGATTATGATGGCCATTTAATTGGCATGGTACTTTTGATTTAATTGTCTATCAAAATTGATATCAGTAAGTAGCCAAATGATTATCGTCTGCACAGGCAAACAGGGTTTCTGGCCGTTTAAATTCTACAATGTTCACAATTGTAAATATTACGTGTCTTTTGTAGGGTCATCAAACAGCACTGGTGCCACCCCAGTGACCTCAGCATCCAGTCAGCAAACGGTCCCACCTCATGTCGTCACACCTGCCTCTGCTCCTCGGCCAATCACAAATCTGGCTCAGGCTCAGACGAACAACAGCAACAATAAAACTGGAACTTTCACAGATGATTTGCACAAGCTTGTTGACGACTGGGCAAAAGAAACGCTCGCTGCTGCCCCTCAACCACGTCCTTCACTCAATCAGATCAAACAGCAGCAACGCCATCAGGACTTGAAGGCCACTTCCATGTCTACAGGTGTTGCCACAAATCAGGTACGTTTTGTTCACAGCTTTAAATGCACTGAAGGAATTGATAAAAAATTTACCTGAGGAAACTCTACAATGTGTGGGATTCATCTGGCTGTGATATCGGGAAATTACAGATATAATTCAAGATCTTCATTCATCTTTATGCCACATGTGCAGCACTGAATTAATTACATAAGACAATTTGTGCCCCTTTTAACCGCTGACATTAAAACTATGTTCGTTGCCGATTCATACTGATCTCAATTCATGGTATTCATTTCGGCTGCAACACACATCCAACAATGGCTCAAATTTGGCTTTAGTTATTAATAAAAAATAAATGTTTAACTCTGATCATCCAATTGCAGTGGGTTGTTTAAGTTCTGTGGCACCTTCAGTGACTTGCTCATTGGTTCTGTTTCATGCTCCTTACCAAGCACTGCAACCTGCCAAGTAACGGTAACGGTAAAAAAGGTAATGGTAGTTTTCTTTCCTGAATATCTTCACAGGAAATGCTTGGCTTTTATTCAAATGTGATGAATACACATCAAAGATGCAACATATTGTGTTATAGTGCAGTTATTTTGTCTTTGTGTGACGCTTGTAGGTAAACTGAGAAAAGGCAGAAGCTGCATTATCATCTGTTGACCACTAGATGGCGACTGTTTTATGTGCGTCTCTCTCTCCCTCTCCCCCTTTTGTGTACAGATGAGACCTCCAGTTCCTCCGAGCTCTTTGCAGTTTCAGCTGCCACTTCCCTGCCCACTCTCAACTGCCCTGCGTCCAGCAGTGCCCCTGGCACTCAGCACCACACCCTCACCCGTCCTCCAGCCAGCTGGATACCTGCTCCCCACTGGTCCTTTCGGAGGGGTGATTCCAACCCCGGGGTACCCAACCCAATGGCCTGGAATTCCCGGTCCAGTTGGTACAATGGGGCCGGTGGCCATGCTTGGCTCAGCGGGTATGGTAGCCTTCCCTGCATTGGCCAACCCTGCACTGCAAGCATTTCCAATGGCGTTGAATGGCTCAGACAACCCTGGGTGCCCTGGCAGCGCTAGGACAGTGTAAATATGTAACTAAATGTGAACCTTATTATTCCGCAAGCAATGTTCTGGGCCAATACGGTAACTTCAGTTTCTTGTGTTTCTTCGTAATGCAAAGCTGTGTACAGTAGTGTTGAGTTGACATCCATGCAGTGACCCTGTCCTCCGCTAAACTGATGACTTCCTATTTACATTGCTTTCATTGAGTTACCAGTGAGAGGTTTGTTACATCAGGGTCCTCCAAACACACACACTGTTTGAGGTGATCCCTACCTCATAAACTACAGTACACACACTTCTTTTGCATTGGTCCAGTGGTAATGATGTCAGTAACATCCTGCCTTTGACAGCAGACACACCTGTACATGACTCTAGAGCCTGTAAATAGTGTGTGTATGTACACGTGTGCTTGAGCGAGTGAAAGTAAGTTTGCATTTGTCTGTAATATATCACTATGGCCTTTATGAAATCTACAGCCATAAATGGTCATGATCTCATGTGATTTCTCTTTTGTCAGTATTTCCCCCACCAACAACTTGTTGTTTTATGGGCTTAGTGGAGAAAACATGGAAAGACCTTTGCTCAAAGATGAAGCAAATCATTTCAGATGTTTTAACAGTGTCCAGTATCCGATCTTCACTTAATGAAGCCAATCTATGGCTCTGGTTGTTACCCACCACATACAAACAGATCGCATTTGCAGATTTCCTACATACAAAAGAGAGGTTCAAGGAAAATGTAGTGCCTTGATAATTAAACGCATAAAATTTGCTCATGAAAAATCAGCAGGTTAGCCTTGAAAAAGGTGGTTACGTCCTTAAGTTATCAGGAATATCCTTTTCGGTTTTGTGCAATATCGGTTCCTTTTGTCTTATTTAAACCTCTCGATTTTTTTTCATATAAAAGCTCTTCATATTAAACACTGCATGATCGCAAGTGGAGCATTTTATCCTTAACATAAAACATCAGCTGATACATTTTGGTTTAAGGCCCCAGCAAAGCCCTTATCAAGCACAATGTGAGAACACGCAACTGTTTATTCCAACACTGTAACCTTGTGAAACATTGGCCACTTGCATGCTGGACAAGAGCCATACCATCCATGCAACTGAAACAAAGTCAATTTTCATGCGGTGCTTGAGAAGGTTGTGCGTATTGGGGGCAAGAAAAAGTCTGCATGCGTCAAAAACTTAAAGTTTACAAGTTTACAATAAATCAGTCATTTTTATTTTCTTTGTAAAAGTAGAGATGGGTGGTGGATAAATTGTTTGTACAGTGGAGGGATATCAGAATGTAGCAAGGGTGTAAGATATGGGGAGGCAGTGTAGCTACACAGACTTAAGTGCAATTTCACCATTTCACGATAAAAAAATACAAATAAAAAGAGAAAAAAGAGAAAGCTTTCAGAAATGGCCTTGCCACAAGCCTTATCCACACACCAGGGGCCAGCGTTGACTTTGGCACTGTATAGGACTGCCTAGCTTTCCACTTACCGACTTGTATTAAGTTCTATTTTTTTTATTTTTATTGTTCTTGCTCTGTTGATTAGCAGTTTGCATTGGATGTATTTTTTTTGTCCTGTAAGGAAGTGCAATCAGTACACTTGTTTATATGGTCTGATCATTTTCTAAGCTCCTCCCCCAATGCTGCTAGTGTGGTCCAGTATCGGAAAGAAACAAGGGGTGAGAATAATGACTACACACACGCACACAGAGAAAACGGTGCCAAATACAGCACTGTTTGTTCCTTCTGATGTATAGAATTACACCACATGTTGACATCTGTGTAGAAGTGTCACAAATGGTCATAATTGACTGATCCGTGCTCTGCCCACAAATGAATTGTTTCTAGCTGTAAGGCGGAACAAGTAGCCTTTGCAACCCTTGATTAAAGGCCCTATGTAAGTGTGAGGCCGGGTCTCTTGTCTCTGCTGAGCAGGACTGTGCTACATGTAGCTGATTAAATCTACACCAGGTGGATGTGAGTAAAACTGCAGAAATCTACAAGCATGTGCTACAAAAGAACATGTTTGTGGGTGGAACATGGATACGTCAACCGCTTATCCCCCCACCCTTGTATTTATTTTCAGATATTCAAAAGGCATTGGGTCTGCTTTCGAGTGGAATTGCCTAGCATCCTAAGGACACTGCTATATAACTGCACTTTTCCCACTCCACAATCAAAGCCTGATCTTTGCCACTCGAATCCTTGGACCAGCATGGTCAGACTCTGTACTACAGTTCCTATAAATGGAGCCACTTTTTCTATTCCATCTTTAAGGAGGTTGTGAAGCGTGGTTCTGCCAAGCTGTGAATTGTACATGTTGCCTGTAATTAATGTATGTATCATTCTTTTGCTTTGACCATTTTTTTTTTCCTTTTGGGGCCTTTCCCTAGTGTATGTCTTTATTATTCCATCAATTCGGTTTGAATTGGACTTTTATATATAGGCTTAATATGCAGAATCCTCTGCTTTTGGGTGAAACACTTCTAGTAAGAGATTTCTGTCCTCTGTTGTATTTCACGTCCACTTTGCCAAGTCTGTATTTCCCTTTAGCAGATGTGGAACTGTATTATTTATTGTTGGTTACCTTTTTATTTTTTTTTCTCATTAGTGCTATGTTCTTGATTGCTTCTGCACCTCTCTTTGCATTACATAATTCAGCCCAAACAAGCTGCACTCCAATCACAAAGACTCTGTATATGTTTAAAGAAAGAAATAAACATTATTTTGTGCTTGATAATAGCATCTTGGATTCATGTGTCTGCTATATTTTACATCGGGCCTCAGGAGTGTTGCAGTTGGGTAGCTAACATGCCCTATTTAAGGCATCTACAGGTCCTGTCTGAAACAAACCCGATTAATTTTCTGAAAGGTAATACATCAACATACAGCAAAATTTTTATTTTGTAATACTGTAATTGATTTGTATTCATCTTCAGATTTGGGCATGAAATTACTGGTAATGTTTAACTCCAGAAGGGTAAACAGAACAACCAGCCACGGCCATTGGGACCTCCTTCATATTCCAACACACATTTTGTTTCATTAATTTAAAAAAAAACATTTTGTTTCTGTATTCTGTGTCTGATTTTTAAAGAAAAAAACACCTTTAAGGATCCTATAATCCCTATTGAGTTGCGTGCGTCTGCGAGTTTTTTGTAAACACCGCCCTCTGTCGGTGCTGCTCTGTAACGCCATTCAAATTTATGGCGCAAAGGCTCAGTCGAGCCAATCCTCCGATCCGCACCAGCACATTCGTGCTTTTTTTAAATAGCCTTACGAAAAGAAAACCCAAGAATAGTTACACTCTCGTTTTTTCCAGTATCGGCGCCCGGTTCTGTTTAATGTGCATTACAGAGACCACACTCCAACAGGAACGGACACGGAGAAACAAGCCCTGAAAAGCACTGCTGTGAAAGTCGTCGCCTGATTCGCGAATCGGTAGAGTTTCAAAACAGATCCAAGAAGGAAGTAGCGTAGGTGATTTGTTTTATCCGGCACGTGTGCGTAACCTTACTACGTATTCGTTTTTATTTAGTGTAAAATCAAACTTATACGTGGTCACATTTAGTGATACGTATTTTTAAATTTGACAAACGAAGGGTTTGCTCGCGGTTTCGCCAGTGCCCACCATGTGAAAATGGCGAATGTGCAAACACGCGCCCATGGCATTCAACTATAGTCTCTTTTGTTCCCCATCAGTCCCTGTGTTCTCCTCTTTACAGTCAAACCACCTATTATTTATTACATTTTAAATCCTCATCGTGCTTGGCGCCTTTGCCTGAATTGGCCGAACTGCTCAGGACCGAATCTGGTGCCATTTCGCTGCTTCTTCGCTGGAATTGACGGCTGACTGTTGACAAGAGACAGGAGGAGTGAGTGTTGTCTAGTTCCTATCTGTTTGGCTTTAGATGTTTATCAGATAAAAATTATTTTTTTTATGTTTTCTGTGAAAAGTATTTTCGTTGAGGAAATATTTCTTTCCTCCGTGCAGAAGGTTGAGCTGCACTGGGCGCGTTAGCCACATTGCTATCCCCTCAGTGCAGTAATACCACTGTACAGCACTTTTAGCACAAGCCTGGTTTGAGTGAGCTTTTCTCTTTTGCTGATTTTTGTGTGTGAATTCAAACGTGCATATGCTTTTAATTTGTATTTTCAACTGTTGAGCGGACGTCGCGTTGCTTGTGTTGTAAGGGCTCTGAGTGAAGGAGGGAAACACTGACAAGATGCTCCACAGCTTCTCAACACGTAGCTGGACACGTTCTGTGATGTTAGTTACTTTTGAGGGCGTTATTTTTGGACTTTTCAGGTTTCGCAGTCACTTATTATGTAGATTTCTGCAGCATGTTGTGAGGAGACATTCCCATCCTCAGACTTCCTGTTTCTGAAGCCGGTGTTTGTTGTCAGTGGAGCAGCTGCTTGTCCTCGCCAGTTTAACTGACATTTACCACAAGAATGATCACCAACGTATTATTATCCCATCCTTCAATTCTGTTTTTTGTGAATTTCAACCTGTCTGTTGTGCATACAGAATAAAAACACAATTTCAGTCTTTTTTCTCAGGGGGGACTTAATATCTTCATGATGAATGAATCTGAACTTGAACATGAATCTTGGCTTTTCCCCTGTTACCTGAACTTGAGGGATGACAGAATGAGGATCAGTAACATTGCATTTTATTGTCTTATATATTTTATATATACACAGTGGGTACGGAAAGTATTGTTGCATCTTTCCCAAAGGACTCATGGCTCAAAGATCAAAAGGAGCTTCTACTAAATACTGAGCAAAGTGTCTGAATTAGGGCTGCAACTAAAGATTATTTTAATAAATGATTAATCTGTCCATTATTTTTTCGATTAATTGATGTATCGGATAAACAACAAAAAAACAAGAAAGGTTTCCAACCTTTTATTCAAAAACAGAACTAAACTCTTTAGAAACTGCACAAACGTGTTGCTCCTGTGGTGAAGCCGCTCATGGTTTGCTGTTTTTTTCTGGAATCAAAAAGATAGTATGAGTGTGTGTAATAGTACAATTTTTACATCAACTATAAATACACATACTTACATACAAACTTGTTTTAGTTACTAGTTGTTTTAAGGTAAGTAACCCAAAGAGCAATTACAGACAAGACACACACTCACTCACACTCTCTCTCTGTCTCTCGCTGTCTCTCTCTTTGTCTCTCTCTCTCTCTCTCTCTCTCTCTGAAGTTCACTTGAAGCTTATTCATTAAATTATTACCATCAATGTAATAAGTTAAAGGTTAATTTATACAGCACAAGTGCTATAAAATAACTTTAAAATTAAATTAAAAAGTACAACACATGCAAATATATTTGTCAATAATAGCCTACATGGGTCAAAGCACAGAATATAAACTTGTAACTTAGTAGTTTTGTCCTGTTTTCAGTCCAAATATCGAAAAAATCCTAAATCAAGACACATTTACTAGACACATGAAATTTCTTGTTTTCTGGAAAAAAACAGGTTTCTGTAGTGACTTACCTGCTGTTGAACTCACTTCCTCCTCATCAAACCTGGATCATTCAGGTGCTGGATCATTGCCGTGCTGCTCCCGTGCAATGTCGCTTTGCATATTTAGCAGTAAACACACTTTTTCTGTGTATTTAGTGTGAAATGCACAAATTCTTTAAATGTTTGCTCCTCCCTGTCTATGAGGTGCTAACTGCACTAACTATGCTAACTAGCATCCGTGTGCACAAGAGAGAGACAGAGTGTGCTCTGTGCTCAACTAAAATTTATATGTTTTAAAATAATCAAACGTCTCCGCGTCGTGCAACACAACGAATTGATTATGAAATGCGTTGCCAACTCTTTTGGTAATTGATTTTTATTGATTGAATCGATTCATTGTTGCAGCCCTAGTCTGAATACCATGTGATATTTCTGTTTTTCTTTTTCAATAAATCTTCAAAAATGACAATTCTGTGTTTAGAATACTGTATCCCATACTGTCAATATGGGAGCTGTGTGTATATTAATGGTGGAAAAATGAATGAAAAAAAATGTAAGGGGGTCTGAATACTTTCCGTACCCATATATATAATATTTATGTCACTTTCTCCTTTTTTCAGATGTAAGCTGGACTTCTTCCCTGCAGGGTCCGCTGACAGCATGGGGCTGGACTTTGATGTGAAAACGTTTTGCCACAACCTACGGGCCACCAAGCCACCCTACGAGTGCCCCGTCGAGAGCTGTCGCAAAGTCTACAAGAGCTACAGCGGTATAGAGTATCACCTGTACCACTATGACCATGATAACCCCCCTCCTGCTCAAAGCACACCACAAAAGAAGCGCAAGGGTCGCCCACCACGGGCCTCCCTGCCTGGATCGGGTGATGGGAATGACTCTAGCGGTGGTGCTGGGTTGCCTGGACCAGGTGGAACACCTGGAAGCCCGGGCGAGCACTCCGAACGCTCCCTGTCTCCTGGGAGAGAGACAATGACATATGCACAAGCGCAGCGCATGGTTGAGCTGGAGATCCACGGCAAAATGCACCGGGTCAGTATCTTTGAAGACCTGGACGTGGTTTCAGAGGATGATAGTGAGGGTGAGGATACACCTGCGTCTGGAGCAGGAGGTTCTGCTGCTTGTAACGGGGGTGATGGGGGCGGGACTGAGGGTGGGGGCAACAGCAAGGACAGGCCAGACACACCTGCAGCATCTAATGGGGGGAAAGGTGCTGGGGCCACACCCAAGGCAGGGAAGCACAAGAGTAAAGAGAAGAAGAAGGAAGGCTCACATCATCATGGGAACATGACCGGTCCAGCTGTGAAGCTACCTGAGGCAGTGTTCCGAGAGCTGGATCAGGAGAGGCCGGATGCACCACCACGGCCGCTGTCTTATTACAGGTAGACATCTTACTCTTATATATTACTCCAAATGTAAATCTGTTGATTGTCCAGTCAGCTACATTTGGGGGATGAAGCAGAAACGTTCGTGTCATCATGTCGATAAATAACCAATGTTTTCAGAGTAGAATCTCCTGCACTTTGGGCCAGTTTTGGGCATCTGCAAGATCATTTACACTTGCTTTTCTCCAAGTGCATTCAGCTGCTCTGGCAGGAGCAGGTAATTGTTCAATGACAACAGGAAAAGGTGATGGACTATATCATGCCAGTTCTGCCTAATTCAATTAATAATAAGTTATGGTATTACATGCAGAGGACAATAAAGTACCTAATTTCAGTACTTAAGTGAAAGTACAGATACCTAGTAAAAAGCTACTCCAATACAAGTGAAAGTTATAGTCACATTTTACTTAAGTGAAAGTACTGATGTATTTGCTTAAGTATACTTAAGTATTAAAAGTACAAAAGTAAACATTTTTGTATTGCAGGAGAGCCCAAACTTTTTATATTTACATTTACATTTATTCATTTGTCTGACGCTTTTGTCCAAAGCGACTTCCAGGTACAGGAAACAATCAGCATAAATTCAGACATGACAACACTGATGTGT
>JBBIGC010000018.1:4315615-4326362 GCA_037576955.1 Lepidarchus adonis | reverse complement strand
AGTGATGTTTTGGGGCTGTCACTGGGCAACACAGACTTTCAACTCCCTCCAAAGATTTTCTATGGGGTTGAGATCTGCAGACTGGCTAGGCCACTCCAGGACCTTGAAATGTTTCTTATGAAGCTTATGAAGAGTTTGGAGTGGGACTGTTTGAGGTTGTGGACAGGTGTTTTTTATACTGATCCATTCAAACAGGTGCCATTAATACAGGTGACGAGTGGAGGATAGAAGAGCTTTTTAAAGAAGTTGTTACAGGTCTGTAAGAGACAGAAATCTTGCTTGTTTGTAGGTGACCAAATACTTATTTCCCACCATTTCTTTTTTTTTTGAGGGGGGGCATTAAACTCTTATACTAAATGGAATTGCATAGTCCGGACATAGTTCCTTACCTTTCTCTGTCTTAGCTTTTTTTGTGGGTAGTCAGTGTTGTACTTTTTAATGAACAGTCTGATTTTGTTTCATACTTGGTCCCTCACTCATTTTTAGACCCTTTTTTAGGAGAGGAAGCTGCTGCCTAGGTGATTTTGCAGTTTAGATTAAACGAGCATGCGCGGTGCCATTTGTTACAAGACATCTCAGATTGGCTCTACTATATGTCAATCAACTGCACAGTGAGGATGGATGATTGGCTACACCTTTTTTTAATGATATGCAATCTACCCCAAACATTCTGTACACTGTAGTGTATTCAGTGGCTCGCGGTTCACTCGTCTTTTACGTTGCGCTGTCTTACATGAGCGGTACAGTTTATTTTGAAAGGCAGGGCTCTGCCATCAACTCGTTCTCTGAAGTTACTCTGAAAGTAACGAGTAACAAGAACCTTGACAGAGATGTAGTGAAGTAAAAAGTAAGGTTTTGTCTTTCAAATGTAGTGAAGTGAAAGTTAAAAATTTCCCAATAAAAGACAGTACAGATAATCGAAAACAGTACTTAAGTACAGTACTCAAATGTATTTCGTTACTCTTCACCTCTGATTACATGTTCCCAAGGTTCTCTTTAATATACTGTGCCAATTTTCTTAGTTGTAAAGAATTGTTCACATTTTCTTCCTACAGGTACATAGATAAGTCTGTGGAGGAGCTGGATGAGGAGGTAGAGTATGACATCGATGAGGAGGACTACATCTGGCTGGACATAATGAATGACAAGCGACGCAGTGATGGAGTAACACAGATCCCCCAGGAGGTCTTTGAGTATCTGATGGATCGTCTGGAGAAAGAGTCCTACTTTGAAAGTCACAACAAGGTCTGTGCAGTTATGAATCAGTGTTGATTAATCTGGTTACAGCTTCCTTTCTGCTCTTCCATCCAGTTTGGAGGGACGGCTGGGTACAGGGAGGGTCCTAGTAGTACCAAACACTTGCCACTTCTTTGTTTTGGACTTTACTCCACAACTCTATCCCTGAGATCTTTTGAAAGTTGTTTGCTGTCAGGGGAATTCTCCAGGAGTAGCTGTTTTTATTCTTCTCTAACCATACTGATCACAGGTGGAGGTCAGTAACCATGGTCTGCAATGGAAATGCTGGTTACTTACCAGATTGAGTTTACAAATATTGTTCAATACTTCTTGTTTTTTTTTTATTCTTCTGAACTGTAACTGTGATATCTTTCACTTGGATGTTATAGGTTGCATTGAGTAAGTAAAGCTGGAAGAGATGTTGGTTTGTGTGTTTTCAATTTAGGCTGTAAATTTACAAAAGGGAATATTTTGAAAGGGGTGATTCTATAGCATGATCTCATTTGAGCAGGGCTACGTGGCCTCTTCTAGTGACTTTCTATGGTGGCAACCATGTAACCCAGCTGTGCACCTGATACTTATCAGCTTAATCAGTAAATAAAGTATGCTTTTCAAGATTTGTATTAATGGCTTAGTATTCTAAACCTTTAAAAATGATAATTCAGATTCACGATTCGTATTAGGACAGGACGATATGCTTATGAATTGGTACTTCAGTGTTGCTTAGCTCTTTTGTGATAAATGGTATGTATCTTGATATTGATGCATTCTTTCTAAAATGCTTTTTTTTTTTCTTTTTTGGATAAGTCATAAATGATATTTATTCATTGTTTCAACCCGTGGAAGTAAACAAATTACTGCTAAGTATATTAACTTCAATAAGAATGAAATCACTTGTTTGTAGCACAGTGACATAATATGCTTATGTGCATGAGGCAAGAAGAGGTTTGTGACTGACATGGTCTTTATAAAACTTAATTATGCACATAAAACACATTAAGATATTTAGAATTTTACCTAATCCTTTTAATTTTCAAAAAAGTAAATATGTTACAGAAGATGCATAGAAATACAATACATTTTCCAGCACTAACACATAGGCAGTCAGTGTTTAACTGTAGCATTTTAAAACAATTAATGTAAGATTTGCTGGCAATTTTTTTACTTAAAATCTTTTTGCATGAACTTCCATTGAAAGTTGGACAGTTCTGTGCCTTGTCTTAGGCAAAAGCGAGTGTCCTTCTGAAGCAAAAACAGATGTTATCATTAAAATAAATGCAAACTAACACAAAGCAGTAAGGAAAAATTTTGTATGTAAAAGTACGTTAGGAGCTGTTAGAAGGTGTGTTAGGAGCTGTTAGAACAGAGCTTTATTTAATTGATTTTAATTCTTAAATGATTTGGAAATAAAATAATAAAACACTACTCAAAGATGTTTTAAATTAAATATAATTTTTTTCACTGTACATGCAAAAAATAAAAATGGGCAGGTATTGAGCACTAAATAACTTGAATGAGTATTGTGACATTCCCGTTAAGAGTGGAAATGTAATTTTGCTCACACTCCCTTTGTCCCATGACAGGGTGATCCCAACTCCCTGATTGACGAGGACGCTGTGTGCTGCATCTGCAATGATGGCGAGTGTCAGAACAGTAATGTCATCCTGTTCTGTGACATGTGTAATCTGGCTGTGCATCAGGAGTGTTACGGGGTGCCCTACATTCCTGAAGGCCAGTGGTTGTGCCGCCGCTGCCTGCAATCACCTTCCAGAGCTGTGGACTGTGCCCTCTGCCCCAACAAAGGTGGCGCTTTCAAACAAACCGATGATGCCCGATGGGCACATGTGGTGTGTGCACTGTGGATACCTGAGGTAAGTGGATTGCGTATGGGTTATATGTAGTTAGTTGTTAGATTAGAAATGCATTGGGACTTGGATTAAGTGAACAACCTGCAGAACTAATATACACTGTATTTCCCCAATGATATGTTGTGGCTTATAGATCGATTTTACAAACCTGGTATTGGGCGTGGCTTGCTTAAATGGGGCGGCCTATCTAAGAACATGAGAACACATTCACTAAAAGTATAATTCAGTACAAAAAGACGACATCCCCAAATGATTAGTAGAATTTAAATGTACTGTTTACTGCAGCAATAAACAGTTTGAAAAGCAACACAAAATAAAAACTGATCAGTGACGATGTTCTCTTGATTAAATGGTCGACACATCCAGCCTTTTTCAGCCCATTGCTACATTACATTACATCCTAGTGTATAATACAAGCTGAAAAAAGCTCCATTATTATTAAATTAAATGAATTAAAGGAACAAAAGGTTTATTGCTGGATGGGAAAAGAGGAGTTTTTAATTTTCATTTGACTGGAGGGTGGGGGTACAGCAGTAAAGCGATGTCAATCATCTATCTACATGTAAATACTTCAATATAAAATTAGCAAACAAAAAATGCAAACATTATTAGGCTTACCTTTCTTCAAATCCTTCAAAATCATATGTGTAAAAATTGTCATCATTGATATCAAAGTTTAGTGTTCGTGTGGCCCGCTCCTGCACAAGTCTTTGCCCTGGGCATCTTGTGGGCTACCATAGTTCATGACAACAACGTGAATTAGCAACGTTAGTAACTTGAAACATTATTTAGGAAAATATATCCTGGCATCCAGTGCAAATGCAAATTTCTTCTGTCAACCAACCCCAGTAATGTCTTTTTAAAAACCAGCTGTAAAGAGGAAGGTTGGCGAGGTGCACAGACAGTTTCAGGAGAAGTGGGAGACGGAATATTTTTTTTGTTGAGCACAGGGGCACCCTGAACAAAGAAAGTTGTGAAGCACAAGGAATGCAACATCAGATGTCATTACTCAACTAGACATGCTGACTACTATGCAAAATACCAGGGAGATGAGATGAGAGAAAGAAAGAAGACGGGTCAGTTTAGAAAGAGCGAGTTTCTGACCTGTCAGGTAAAAATTACGATCAACTGCATGAGAAAGCCAAACATTTCCGCGCATGCTCACTCGCTCCTGATGAGAGCACATACGTCACTGACACTGCGCAGCTCACAATGTACAGTGTGTCCGTGGTGTTGACGACCATTTTGAAGTTATGCTCACAGTGACACACCGAGCCACTTTTTACATTTTTTGCCAACCCCTTCTCCTTCAATGTGGACCCTTATGTACAATATCTGTATATTAGAGTTTAGATTATATCTGTATTTATTTTATTATATTGTATGCCGAGTGTCCATTTATACACATGTACAGTGGGGCAAAAAGTATTTAGTCAGCGACCAATTGTGCAAGTTCTCCCACTTAAAAAGATGAGAGAGGCCTGTAATTTTCATCTTAGCTTTACCGCCACTATGAGAGACTAACTGAGAAAAAAATCCAGAAAATCACATTGTCTGATTTTAAAAGAATTTATTAGTTTATTAGTTATGGTGTAAAATAAGTATTTGGTCACCTACAAACGAGCAAGATTTCTGGCTCTCGCAGACCTGTAGCTTCTTCTTTAAGAAGCTCTTCTTCTGGCAAAATACTTATATACACTTATATATTGTTAACAATTATATTTATAAATATAAATCCATACCATGTATTCATATTGTAGATTGTATACAATTTGTATATAATATTTGTTCAGTATTCTTTTCATTATATATTTACATATTGTTGTTTTCTTTTCTTTTTTTTTTTACTGCTGTGCTTGAGAGACACCATTGACCGGAATCAAATTCCTTGCATTTGTTTACTCGCATACTTGGCCAATAAACACGATTCTGATTCTGATGTTTTTTTAGGTTGATGATTATAACTGACAACTAATGAAAGTCCCAAATTCAGTATCTCCGAATATTACAATATCAATTAAGACCAATGCAAAAAAGGGTTAGAATTTTTTTAGAAATGTTGGCCAACTGAAAGGTATGAACATGAAAAATGTGAGCATGTTCAGCACTCAGTATTTACTGTAGTTGGGGATCTTTTGGCCCTGGATTACTGCAGCAATGCGGTGTGAGTCGATCAGTCTGTGGCACTGCTCAGGTGTTATGAGAGCCCATATTGCTCTGATAGTGGCCTTCAGCTCCTCTGAATTGTTGGGTCTGTCGTATTGCATCTTCCTCTTCACAAATACCCCATAGATTTTCTATGGGGTTAAGGTCAGGTGAGTTTGCTGGCCAATCAATAAGCGGGATACCATGGTCCTTAAACCAGGTACTGGTAGCTTTGGCACTGTGTGCAGGTGTCCAGGTCCTGTTAAAAAATTAAATCTGCATCTCCCTAAAGTTCGTAAGCAGCAGGAAGCATGAAGTGCTCTAAAACTTCCTGGTAGATGCTGCGTTGAAATTGGACCTCAGAAAACACAATGGACTAGCACCAGCAGCTGACCTGGCACCCAAACCATAACTGACTATGTAAACTTTACACTGGACCTCAAGCAACGTGGATTCTGTGCCTCTTCTCTCTTCCTCCAGACTCTAGGGCCTTGATTTCCAAAGGAAATGCAAAATTTACTTTCATCAGAGAGCATATCTTTGCACCACTCAGCAGCAGTCTAGTCCTTTTTGATGCTGTCTTGTTTAAGAGTGGCTTGACACAAGGAATGTGACAGCTGAAACCCATGTCTTGTCTGTCTGTGGTGGTTTTTGAAGCACTAACTCCAGCTGCAGTCCAATCTTTGTGAATCTCACCCACATTTTTGAATAGGTTTTATTTCACAATACTCTCCAGGGTGCGTTTGTCCTTATTGCTTGTAAAAAACATTTCTACCACATGTTGTCCTTCCCTTTGCCTCTCTATTAATGTGCTTGGACACAGAGCTCTGTGAACAGCCAGTCTCTTTAGCAATGACCTTTTGTGTTTTGCCCTCCTTGTGCAAGGCGTCAATTGTTGTCTTTTGTACAACTGTCAAGTCAGCAGTGATTGTGTAGCTTACAGAACTAGACTGACAGACCATTTAAATTAATTATTTGCAGGTGTTTTGAGTTTATTAACTGATTAGTGTGTGGCACCAGATGTTTTCAATATTGAACCATTTCACAATATTCTAATATTCGGAGATACTGAATATGGGACTTTCATTAGTTGTCAGTTATGATCACCAAAATTAAAAGAAATAAATATTTGAAATACATCAGCCTGTGTGTAATGAATGAATCTAATATACAGGTTTAAATTTTTCAATGGAATTACTGAAATAAATCAACTTTGTCATGATATTCTAAATTTAGCACTTGTATGCCTAAATCTTTCATTTAAGTTGCCTTATTAATTGCTTTTCCAGCAGTAATTCCAAAGCATTTAGTAGGTAGCATATTATGTATTAGGGATGGACATTTCAAGTGAAACTACTATTTGAAGACAGCATGCACTATGGGGACTGAAGCACTCTGGTGAGAGTTCTTAGACTAGAGTTTAGGCTTGAGACTGGACTTTGTACATTTGCATTTCAGAGCATTGATTGTGTTTATGTCTGTATCAGGTTTAATTAACCCACATAATACTCATGTAACCCCTTTAATTCTCTTTCCTCAGGTCTGCTTCGCCAACACAGTCTTTCTCGAGCCCATCGACAGTATCGAACACATCCCACCAGCACGTTGGAAGCTTACCTGCTACATCTGCAAGCAGCGGGGCTCAGGCGCATGCATCCAATGCCACAAAGCCAACTGCTACACAGCATTCCATGTCACCTGCGCTCAACAAGCTGGCCTCTACATGAAGATGGAGCCTGTGCGCGAAACGGGTGCCAACGGTACCTCCTTTAGCGTCCGCAAGACAGCCTACTGTGACATCCACACGCCGCCGGGCTCGGCCCGCCCCTTGGGGGGAGTGGGTGGGGCCAGTACATCCCACAGTGAGGCTGAAGCGGAGGATGAGGAGGATGTGGGTGGAGTCGGGGAAGAGGAGGGAAAGGGTTGGAGCTCCGAGAGGGCCAAGCGGGCCAAAGCCAAATCCAGAAGGAAAATGAAAAGAGCAAGGAAGATTCTGGCAGAGAGGAGAGCAGCTGCACCGGTGGTGTCTGTCCCATGCATACCACCACAAAGGTACACTCGTGTTTTTGTCACAATAATTATCTGAATCCATTAGGACCTCACTGTATATGGTTCATTGGTATCAATCCCTTTTTAAATATTTGTTGGAGACCTCATCTGCCTACATTTTGATTAATCTGCAATAGAAGTCACACCAAATTATGCCTTTACACCAATAATTATTAGTTTATCCAGACTAAAAGCTTATGGACTGTTTTTCTGGCTTCCAGTTGGTCATTAGGTTCATCATTTGCCTTTCTCCTCCATACATCTAGGCTCAGCAAGATCACAGGCAATCTGACAGTACCCAGAAAGAGTCAGTTCATGCAGAGGCTGCACGCCTACTGGACCTTGAAAAGACAGAGTCGCAACGGGGTCCCCTTGCTGCGCCGATTGCAGACACACCTACAGTCCCAAAGAAACCCGGAGCCCATTCCTATAGCCACAGTGGGTACACACACACACACACACACACAAACATGACGTATACAATCTGTGTATTGTATGTTTGCCTTTTAGCTGTGATAAATGCAAACACTCATTAAATCACTCCATTACCTTTTTAATCCAAATGCATTTACTCTGACATTTAACCCCCCTGATCTGTTCATGTTTCTGTTGTTGTATTTATTGTTCTGTGATTAAGATTTTATGCTTTTATCAAACCTGTGGTCACAAAGCGAATATGGGAAAGGTAACAATAGCATTGCTGTTACTTATGTAAATTATTAACGCATCCCTGTGTTTGTTTTATATCACTACGTAATTGTTGTGTAATATATCAATTATCACAAAATCTCTATTATCGTTATCGTGGACCACGTATCGCATATTGTTGTATCGTGAGAGACCCTACGATTCCCACCCCTGATGGAGAGTCTATTTTTCATGCATATGGTCGCTACAATGTTTAGTAACAATGGATTCTGTTTTCATTTACGTAGCGGGACAGTGAGGAGAAGCATGCAGCATTGAAGGAGCAGCTGAAAGCATGGCAGAGACTCCGGCATGACCTGGAGAGAGCCAGACTGCTGGTGGAGCTCATCCGCAAGCGGGAAAAACTCAAAAGAGAGGCGGTAAGATGCACACAGTCGCTCTGTTGTCTAGTTTATGCTCCTGGTGTTTTATCTGTGTTAGCGATGACTTGTGCTTGTACAGATTAAGGTTCAGCAGTTGGCCTTGGAAATCCAGTTGACTCCATTCCTGGTACTGTTGAGGAGCACTCTGGAACAACTGCAAGAGCGAGACACCAGCAACTTCTTCACTGAGCCTGTTCCGCTGAACGAGGTGCGTCGGTTTTACCATTTTGTGTGAGCAGTAGACCTAAAGGAATCATCTATTAAAGAATACGGTATGTCTGCTTCTGTGTGCACATCTTAGGTCCCTGACTACCTGGATCACATTGAGCGACCAATGGACTTTCAAACCATGTGGCTGAGCCTGGAGTCACATCACTATCTCAATTTTGAAGCCTTTGAGTCAGACTTCCTACTCATTGTTAACAACTGTTTGAAATACAACGCCAAAGACACGATCTTCTACCGTGCAGCGCTGCGGCTGCGGGAGACGGGAGGTGCTGTGCTGCGGCAAGCTCGGCGCCAGGCAGAGAGAATTGGCTATGATTATGAGATGGGCATGCATCTTCCTCGAGAGACGAGCCCAGAGTCACCATGTGAGAGGGAGCGAGAAAGGGAGAGAGAGCGGGAGAGAGAAAGAGAGAGAGAAAGGGAAAGAGACAGAGAGAGATCGCCTTCAGGCAATGAAGATGGTGAGTTAATAATCAGGCATGTGAGTGAGAATCTTAGTCGTATATATTTCTTTTTCCTATGTCTTGTCTTTTGAGGTTTTATAGAATTTTTTCTTTTAAACCCCATTTTTCATTCCACTCATTATGGAAAATTCTGCTTAATATGACCAGGGACATAAAGCGTAAATCGTCACAGAGCAGGCTGTTGATATAGCAGCAGTACCCTGTTATAGAGCTGAGCAATATGATGATATTTATCGTTATTGTGATGTACTGTGGTCACAATACGATATTCTGAGAATATTGTGGTAACATCCGTACTTGAACGACAATGTGGAATATGTCTCATTTTATAAAGATTTTTTAGTCTGGCTTAAGTGAATATCATACTGTGGTGTGAGAAACACCAAATAAAAATAATTTATTTTTATTCATTTAAATTGTGGTTTTTTTATATATATTTTTTTACAAAATATAGCAATATTTTCATTTGTTCAGTGGAAAAATTACATTCCAAGACTGCAATCTGAAAAGCAAATTTAGTGTGTTCTCCTGTAGAACCTGAATGCTTTTGACTTATCAGAATTGACCAAAGAATTTAATTCTCCACTTCATTTGACTGGTTAGAATTGGTTTATTACATTTATACCTGTTCTATCCATCTGAAATACAGTTGTATAATGTCCTACATATTGTACAACATGACAAAATTAGTGATTTGAATCATATTGTGATATATTTCACAATATATAAACTGATATGAAAAAAGTTTTTTTCCCATATTTACCCGGTTATAGGTAGAGAGGTGTGATGGTGTAAAAGTAGTGAAACAATGAAATTTTTGGATATTGAAGATATTTTAGGAGATATTTGGTCACAAAATTTTAATCAATGACCAAGGGCATGAAATTTTTGTTTTACGTTACCTAACCCCCCCTCCTCTCTCTCTCACACACACACACACACACAGACCTGCTCTTGCCTGAGAACCGTCGGAGGTTGCCACTGGAGGAGCAGCTGCGCATCCTGCAGGATCGTTTTGATGAGGTCAGCTCAGGAAAGCACAGCATTGGACGGTCACGGCGAGCGAAAGCCCTGAGAAAAGAGATGACGGTCATTAAACGCAAGCTAGCGCATCGTGAGGGCATGGTCGGCATGGTCGACCGTGACTCAGGGGCCTCTGGCGAGAGAGGCTCTGCCCTAGCGCATCATGCCTCAGGGACCACTCGTCATGATGAAGGAGGAGAGAGCAGCAGCCAGGAGATTGGTGGGAAAGGTGACAGCCATGGTAACATATCTTTGCTGTCATAAATAAGCACATTTTTACATTTTGTTTTTCTATGTTTATTTTTTGGGCTTTACTTTTGAAAATACCAACTGCCACATTGTGCGGACATTAACACACACGAGAATGTGCCAAAGCCACACAGGACAAACACATGACGAATTGAGTGCAAACACTGCAGAACTGTGTAAACACAAACCTTGCAAAACAAAGACCAGCACACAGTTACGGTATCTACCTTGTCAGGTAGACAAGGTAAATACTGTGCAAATATACAACAATATTACAACAGTGAATTTTTCATTCTTTTTTAGAGTATCCAATGTGGTGTAGGCCTCTCATTTTTACCTACCGTAAATTCCGGACTACAAGGCGCACCTGAATATTAGCCGCACAAGCTAAAATTAGGGGAAAATCCTGTTTTGT
>JBBIGC010000018.1:4283567-4294073 GCA_037576955.1 Lepidarchus adonis | reverse complement strand
CTCATTTTGTGCACCAGTAAAAAACATATCGTCTTGAATTTGAAAAAAAAAATCATAATTTATTTTTCACTAAAGAGGGGTTTGGTGAATGTGCATGTGAAACTGGTGGGGTTCGGTTCCTCCAAAAAGGTTAAGAACCACTGGTTTAGAGACACTGATTTCTGGAAGTGCTAATCTGAGGACTCAGAGCATGTGCATTCAGCTTTGATTTTCGGCCTTGTCCCTTTTGCACAGCGAATTCTCCAGATTCTCTTAAACTTTTGATGATATTATGTACTGCAATAGGCCCTGACTCTCTAAGATGCTTTTTTTCTTCCCAATTGTGTTACTGACCTGTGGTCAATTAATGTAATTAATTGCAAAAATTCCCCCAGCTTTTCTTTTTGGTACCATTTTCTTTCCCAGTCCTTTGTTGCCCCATCCCAAATTTTTTGAGTTGTTGCTGCCTTCAAATTCAAATGATCAAACATTTTTCATGTAATATTAATGTCTCACTTTCAACATTACATTTTTATGTTCTATTGTGAATAATTAGATGTATTCAATATTAGGTTTATGAGATTTGCAAATCATTGCAAATCACAGCTTGAAGTCTTTTGTGGTAGTTGTGGATGAGGCTCTTTATCTTCTCAGATGGTAAATTTGCCCATTCTTGCTGCAAAAAGCCTCCAGTTCCTATAAATTCTTGGGCTGTTTTGCATGAACTGCACATTTGAAATCTCCCCAGATTGGCTCAATGATATTGAGGTCAGGAGACTGAGATGGCCTCTTCAGAACCTTCACTTTATTTTGCTGTAGCCAATGACAGGTCGACTTGGCCTTGTGTTCATTGTCATGTTGAAATGTCCAAGTACGTCCCATGCAGTTGGTAATTTGTGTTGTGATCATGATATTTAAAAAGTAAATACAGTTATTTGGCAATAAATGGCTTCAGCCAACCACTAACCATGATGGAAAGAAAGGTTTTTGTGTTATAATTCATTTTCTTTGACAAATGGTCAAGAAATCATAAATGCTTTTAGGGTACGTTAAAATAAGCGGTTGTGCTCACTTGTTTTTTAAATTTATATTAGACTATGAAGACATGTTATTTTTCATAATCACAATTTATATTTAAGAGATGTATTTTATATGTAAAATGTGTATTTTTCCTGTTAAAATGCCATTTTTATGGAGAATTTTGAAGACACATTACAGACATAAAACACATAAAATCTTTATTTGTTGTAGGGCCTGGAGAGAACAGCCAATAAAAACTTTGGTGGTGGGAACACTGCATGGGAAGAAGAGAAATTGGCCAAGTATGCCCGCAGGTAAAGATTGAAGGTCTACATGCAACATTTAATACACTTAATATTTGCTGTTAGACATGGCCCAGTTTTCTACAGGTGTGTATCAGTAGCCTCCTCTTTTGGGGCCATGCCTCCTAGGCAGTATTGCATGTGTGCAATTTACAGGTGTCTCATTGGCTGACAAGTATACTTTCCAGAAATATACCTGCAGACCCTTCAAGGTTACCTATTCAAATTAAGCTCACAAAAACCATCTAGAGTTCAAATCTATGACCTGAGTTTAAATCTACATGGTTCCTTATCATGGCTGGAACATGGGACAGGTTTGGGGGTGGGGGGCAACTAATACATTTTCCACCCAAACTATTGTCAGTGCTTGTTTTTTTGTTTTTTTAGATCATTTTTGTCAACAAGTGAAAGCAGTAACAGTAGCAGCAAAAAATCTGATAGCGCAGTGCTCTCTGGAAGAGTTATATAGTTGCTTGACTAACAAATAAAAAAACATGATGTCTAGTCGTCTGGGACACGTCACAGTCACAGCACACAGACAACATTCAAATGCAATAAAAAGTACATTTATAAAACCATGTTTCTCACCATTGAAATTTGTTTAACTAAACTTTTGTTTCTCAAATCTGTTATAAAGTAGGCCGGCTTAAATCTAACCAATGCAGAATTGACCCTGCCTCAGTGGAAAAGAGGTATAAGATGGCAACAGTGCTTCATTACAATTTCATAAAATTCATAATTATTGGCAGCAATCATTTTTTATACAGCACTATAACACAGCACTTTAAATTTTGAATGCACTTGTGGTGTTGGGTGCTACTAATTAGGACTGGGTGTTACAGGGCAACGATTCATATCAAGATCCATTTTGAATAATGGCTAAAACTGTAAATGCCTCTAAATGCCTGAACTGTCCTTTATTATTTTTAATGCACCAGATTTGCCTAAGCAGTCTTTTTGCTGAATATATATATATATATGCACAACCTAACCTAAATTTTGCCTGTACTGGCAGCTATTTCTTAAAAGAAATGAAATTTTTTGCATAGAAAGAAAAGTTGATCCACGTATTCTGGTTTAAAAGCACATCTCTGAGCTGTAACTATATCCCCAGCTGTGGAGAACACTCACTCTACAGCTACACATGGATCTGGGATGCAGAGAGTATTTCTAGTCAAGACCAAGCCAGGGCTTTTGAAACAAATCTAACGCCATAGTGTAGAAGACATTTTGGTCTTGAACGTGTCATTTAGTTTGTGTAGTACCATTAAGCTACTACTGATGGATTTTTCCCATTGAGGTGTTCCTAACAATTCTGGATTGTTCAGTGCCCACATCATGGGTGACTTGCATCCTCCACGCTGATGTCTTTTCCCAGAAAGGCAATGGTTATTCTGCATGTGCTAAACCAGTGTGGGTTCTTTTGTTTCAAACAAGGATTGTAAAAAAAATCCTCTTGCAAAACAGCATTTAGTATACTCAGTTCCCATTATCAAATAAATTGTAAAAAAAAAAAAAAAATGTAATTAAAATGAAATGTGATTTAACAAAATGGTAAATATGCATCTAAATACTTTTGTTTCTTCTTAAAAGTTTTGTGTGCATTAGTTTGGTTTATATTTATAAAGTATAATTAATTTTATCAGCCAAACCATTAAAAGTATTTCCTTTGTTAAATTTTTCCAGAAATGGGTTTTATAGTTATTATTTAATAGTGATATTGGGTTCTTATTAATCCTTCTCTCTTTCTTAATCATTCTTCCCATTCATTTTGTGTTGGCTTACAGTGAGACGCGTCTTTTGGAGATTGTGGAGACTGCATGTGAGAAATCTGATTTTGAATGCAACAGACTGTTAGAACAGATAGAAGACCAGGTAGAAACTTGGTGGTTCCACAGGTAGTGTGTGACGGTCCTTTTATCTTGATCATATATATTAATATATTCTTTCTGTGTGCAAATTTGTGACACTTTTATATATTTGCTTCTTAGGCAACAGGAGGCTCCCGACTTATTTGACTGGTTGTGTATTGAAGAACTGAGACTGTGCTGCCCCCCAGGTCGCTTCGGGCCAGAATGTGCTGGTATACATGGCTTAAAATGACATGCATCTACATATACATAGTGTTTACAGTATGTAAGTGAACTTGAAGTCAGTACATTGGGACATGGATAAGAAAGAATAAGTGAATTATATAGATACAGTGGAGGAAATAATAATTTTGTTAAGTTTGCCCACTTACAAAGAAATGAACAGTCTATAATTTTAATGGTGGGTTTATTTTAATAGTGAGAGATAGAATATTAAAAAGAAAATCTAGAAGATCACATTGTATATAAAATGGAAAAAAAAAATTGTGGCCTAACCAGTCTCCGGACCTTAATCCCATTGAAAACCTGTGGAGGGAGCTGAAGCTTCGAGTTGCCATTCGATAGCCTTGAAACCTTAATGATTTAGAGCTGATCAGCAAAGAGGAGTGAACCAAAATTCCTCCTGCTATGTGCGCAAACCTGGTCATCAACTACAAGAAATGTCTGACCTCTGTGCTTGCTAAAGTGTTTTGGCACCAAGAACTAAGTCTTGTTTTGCTAGGGGATCAAATACTTATTTCACTCAATAAAATGCTAATAAATTTATATACGTATTTTATATAATGTGATTTTCTGGATTTTCTTTTTGATATTCTATTTCTCCCTGTTAAAATAAACCTACCATTACAATTATAGACTAATCATTACTTTGTCATTGGGCAAACTTACAAAATCAGAGAGGGATCAAATAATGATTTCCTCCACTGTGAAAGCTAGGAATTGTCTAAGCATGATCTATATTTACAGTGGGTATGGAAAGTATTTAGACCCGCTTAAATTTTTCACTCTTTGTTATATTGCAGCCATTTGCTGAAATCATTCAAGTTCATTTTTCCGCATTAATGTACACACAGCTCCCGTATTGACAGAAAAACACAGAATTGTTGATATTTTTGCAGATTTATTTAAAAAGAAAAACTGAAATATCATATGGTCCTAAGTATTCAGACCCTTTGCTTAGTATTTAGGCATTAGCTTGGTGTAAAAAGCATGTGCAGGAAACCAGACATCTTTTTATTTACACTACCAGTCACTAGAGTTTACTGGTTATGTTACAGTGAATAATAATTTAAATAGTTAGAAGTTAAAAAGTCACCAAAATAAATAAATAAATAAAGAAAAAAGAAAAAAAAAATTTCCCCAACATTTTTCAGGATTAAAGGACCTGCTTAACTTAGCTTTTATTAAGCATAAATTAAGCCCTAAAAGTTAATTCAAAGTTTTGCAGTTTTACTTTTACTCCCTTTGGTCGAGCTGGGTGGAGCTGAAATCTGTACAGTGAGCTGCTACTGAATCTACTGTTGAGATCATTTCTTCTAATGTTCTGCTCATTTTCTCAATGTGTTCCAGGTATAAGAACAAGTGTTTGGTGATTTAAACTTTTTATGATGGATTCATTTATTGTAAACACTTGCTTATGTACCATTTAAGGTTTCTCAGTGTAACAGGACTGCTCAAATTACCAGTAAACACTGGAAAAATTCAGTGTTCTAAAACATTTGGCCGGTAGTGTACATTATTGAAAGATGTAGGGTATATTTGATATTTTTCTAAAGGATTTATGACTAGGACAACCACCTGAAAATATACATCGGAAATCAATTCTTCAAGCAAAAACGTTTATTTCTAGAAAATTATTCTCAAACATTTCCACAAGGCATAGAATGAGACTTTTAGACACTGAAATATGACTGTGTTTATATTTTCATCTTATAGTAGGAGCTGATGAAGAGCAGAATGTATGAATAATATCTTAGTTCTAATAGAAGGTAAAGATTGAGAAACAATTGCCAGTGTAGTTGTGGTAAATATGTTCAAATGTTCCTGTTTCACACAATAACCAAAAAATGGGCTGTAACTAAATGAAGAAGCTTGTAAAATATATATCTATGTCTTGCGCACATTTCAGAATGTGTTTTTGAAAAAAGAAGAGAAAAAACACAATATTTTACAATCACATTTAAAACAAAGCAAGCTAAGCTCTTCTGGAACTAATATGCAGTTTATGATGTTTTTATGACATTTTGTTTGGTTAGTTGACTTAATGAAGTGGGGATGGATTGTTTGCTGATGATTTTGGGGAACTTCCCCATTGATTCCCTATGATACTACAAATTAAATGTAAGTGATGAACAGAAAGACTGAGTAAATAATTTTTTAACAACTTACACTAGTTATTAGTTCAGTTATTTTAAACTTTACAGTAGGATACAATGATCATCAGTAACAGAGGCAGGTAAAACATTTCTGACAAAAGCAAATGGAAGTGCCAATGGCTTGAAATCCTACAGAAAGAGTTAGATTCTTACACATGACCATATGTACCCAGAGGCTAGGATAAGTAGCTATTATCATCATCAGTAGATAATATATCTTTATTAAACATTTACATTACATTCAGTAGTGAACCTTCTTGTCTATATTGACATCACTGAGATTTTTTTCCCTTATTTCTTATATTTGTATTATTTTACTACTTTATTATGTTAACTTAATGTCTTTTTTTACAATTATACACAAACAAATGTATGCAACAAATACAATGTTTGCTGCTAGGAAGTGGTTCATCCTGTTTTTGGGCTTTTTCAGAGTGTCCGTCTGGTTCTGGGGGTGTGTGTGGAGGTCTTGGCCGCTGTGAAGGAGAGGGAACGCGTCTCGGAGATGGAGAGTGTGTATGTGATCCAGGCTACTCGGGCCCACTGTGCCAGGAGTGTGCAGATGGGTACTACAGAGAAAAGAGCTCCAATGGCTCACAGCCGCCATGCTCAGGTGAGCTAGCACTAGCATTCAACTATTTTGCTACTAGAGATATGAATTAGGGGTGGGCAATATGGAAAAAAATATATCAATTTATCTGATACTTTGAGAGATGTTCTGATACACAATATGCCATGATATGTATTTTTCCATCATCTTTTAAAAGGGAACAGGGAAAAAAATGTATGAAGAGTGCAAATTATTTTTATTCTGTGTTTCTCAGACAGTACAATAAGTTCACTTAAGGCTTAAGCAAAACTAATGATGCTCTCTTTGAAACAAAATAGTACTTAAGTACTGACAATATCACACAATGCTCAGAAAATCATACAATCTTATGCAAAAGTTTAGGGACGCCTTGATAAATAAGATTTTTGTGATTTCGTAATTGAAAATATGTGAACATAGTCTCTGTAGGGCATGGAAAAAACCCCACAAGATTTTCAGCAAACATTGATTCGTAGTTACTTTTTATGCCAGAAATTAAACAAAAATAAAAACATTACTATGACGATGTGCAAAAGTTTGGGCACCTTACATAATCAGTACTTAGTAGCACTTCCTTTGGCAGATATCACAGCTTGCAAATGCTTTTTAGATCTTAAAGTCTTTTAATTATTGTACTTGGAATTTTCTCCCATTCTTCTTTGTAAAAGGTTCTAGTTCTGTAAAATTCTTTGGTCATCTTGCATGCACAGCTCTTTTAAGATCTACCCACAAATTTTCAGTGAAATCAGGGGACTGTGATGGCCATTCCAAAACCTTCAGCTTGGCTCTCTTGAGGTCGTCCATGGTGGGTTTGTTCTTAGGTTCTTAGGTTTGTTTAGGATCATTGTTCTGTTGTAGAAGCTCATCCATTTTTCAGCTTCTGCTTTTTTACAGATGGTGTGATGTTTGCTACTAGAATTTGCTGGTATTTAGTGGAATCCATTCTTCTCTCCACCCATGCAATGGTTCCTATGCCACTGGCTGCAACACAACCCCAAACCATGATAAATCCACTCCCATGCTTAATGGTTGGCCTGGTGTTCTTTTCATAAAATGTTGCTACTTTTTTCTCCAAACATTCCTTTGCTGATTGTGGCCAAAGAGTTCTATTTAATTTTTAATCAGTCCATAGCACTTCAGGCTTTTGTAGATGTTCTTTTGCATACTTCTGATGTTGGATTTTATCATGAAGATGCAGGTAAGGTTTTCTGACCGTAGAATGGTCCACCACAACTCTTGAGTCGGCTAAATCTTCCTGAGGTTTCTTGGTCTTGCAGATCTCATCTTGACCTCCACAGTTCCCCTGAACTTCCATCTATTCATTACATTTCTCACTGTGGAAACTGCAAGTTGACAATGCTTTGCTATCTTCTTGTAGCCTTCTCCTGCATTGTGGGCATCAATCAATTTAATTTTCAGAGTCTTACACAGCTGCTTAGAGGAACCCATGGTTGTTGAGTGTCCACAAGTGTGTGCACACGGTTTGAAGAGTCAAGAGTATTTATAACGCTTTGAAATTGGCACCAGCTGACATTTACTAATGACAGCCATTGCAGTTCATCAGATCTAACGATTGACATGTTTTCAATTACAAAATCACCAAAAATGTGTTATTTATCAAGGGGTGCCCAAACGTTTGCATAAGACTGTATTTATCATAATAATAAATATTGTCATTAGCATGAATTCATATTATCATAGTATTATTGATGTTTTGCATATTCATAAAGGTTAATGGAAGGATACACGGGTTGAGAGGAAGTATGAAGTAATCAGTTATTTTAAGCACAAATCTCAGCATTTGGGAAAGTGAATGAATATGGGTCTGACCATGTAATTAATTATATATCTTAAACATCTATTATACATCTAGTAGCTTTATTTTATTTCTAATTCAATAACTTATGCTGTATCTTTTACTTGCTTTTTGTACTTTTTAAGGATTGTCTTAATCTGTTTTTGTTTCTTGTAACTTTATTTTATTTGCACTTTTCTTAATGCTCATTTTATCTTAGTAAAACAAATTATATAACTTCTGTGCTTGATAATATGCTATATAAGTATCCTTACTTGGCGCTGCCTTGCCTTTTTCTGTAGTGAAACTGCAGATTGTGTTTGATGAATGATTCATTAATAAACACAGATGATTAAGTGAATTAATTCAGTGCCATATTTCCTGGCATCTTGTGATGAGTAATGAAACTAACGAATTCTCAGTTATTTCATGGTTTAAATAATATTAAATGAGCCATGCACACCCATTTGGCACAAAAATGTGGTCCAACCATTTAATGTTGGACTAATGAGTTCTTGTTTTTGTGTGGACACAGCCTGTTATCACTCCTGTAAAAAGTGCGCTGGTCCACAAGATTTTAAGTGTCTGGACTGCAAGCCGGGCTGGATCCTTCATGACAACAAGTGTGTGGGTGAGTTCTGCTGATGACACTTTCTTAAAGGTTAATGTGAAGCAAATCAAATTAACTTTGGCTGACAAGAACCAGGCCCATACTATGACTAAGTGGCTGGCAACTTGATTGCAGTGCTGTTGGGAATAAATCAGTTAGGTTTGATACAGTATTGTTAAAAATAGATTTCCTAATAAATTGACTCCAAATTTAATAGAATACTGAATACATTAATGCCCTTTAAATTTTCTATTGAAGAAAATAAAATATTTAAAAATACAGAACAGGACACTCCACTTTACACACAATATGTCTTGAGACATTTTTTTTATAAAACTGGTACACCTAATTGTTTGGTGTAAAAAGGAATAAAACAAATAATAGTTATTAAATATTAAAATGATTTGATGTGTTTAAATTGTAAAAATGTAAGGTCAAACTTAATGCTAATATGTAAATGTATTATTTTATGTATTTCATATTAAATTAGCAAACAATTCACAAACTGAATTTCACATTAAATTATAATAAAAGTAAAGAATAAAACATTACACCTAAAGTGACTCACTCTCAGGTAAGAAGATTAAAATGACACTGGCCACAAGCAAATTCTTCTCCTACTTTAAACACACAGATCCTTTCCTTGTGCTTAATTTAACCATTGTTCACATGTAACAAAATGGGTTTTTTTTCATGATGTCCAAAAACATTAAAATGAAAATCTATTAAAATTAGTTTTGTGTGTCCCAGCAAATTAAAAGGCAGCAAGAGATAGCAACAGTTTGCATTTCCAGAATTTCTGATATTTACTTTATTTACTATTTACTTTACTACAGCGAGTTCAACATAAACACATTTAAATACCATGATTCATTTGAGAAACCTTTCTTTTATAAATAATCTAACTATAATAAACTATTGTATTAATGATCTAAAACAAACTTTCTTATGAGTAGTTCTTGGTTAGTGTAAAAAACATAATTAAGTGACCAATTATATATAAATATAAATGTAGGAAAATTATAGGCCACTGTTGCGTAATTTGTGTTCTAACCATTTATTAATCATTCATAATGATAATATTCTTATTAAAGTTCATTTTCCTCAGCCAGTTAACAAGCCCGAGCATGCTGTTTTATGATTAACTGAAAATACAATAAAAACTGTGAATGCTATTATAGGAGAAGTGCCAAAGTAAGCCATACACTCTGTCTGCAGAAAAACCACTAGAAAAACTGTCAGAAACCACTGAGCAGATCCTTTTAGCTCCAGGGTATTTCTGTACCTCGCAGGCAGAGAATGTGCATGATTTTATCAGCTACCCCTGCCAATAGAAACTTTTGACAGTCAAAAGTATTGCTTTACTGGATAAATGATAACACAAAAAACACGTATGTGTGTGACACCAGGCTAATCCCAGTTTAAAGGACAGTAAATGAAATCAGTTATAAACATAGTCTGACATTAGCCTTCTCAGCACTATTATAACAGTAGACCATTACTGGTTAAAGCTCTTTTACCAAGAGTCTTTCTGCTTCTAAAAGTTCATTGCTTTCAGCAAGGAAGAAAAAGATTGACATCATCACCAAAATGCTATTTTAAATAATAAGTAAATAATAATAAAGTGACAGATGGGCCTGGTGAGTCTTTGGCCAAATTACTAATTGTACATTTTCAAATGACTAAATATAGACTCTGGAGGGTTTAGACATATATTATGTAGCAAGTGAACCAGTAGTTCGTAAAGTTGATGGGTTGGAAGCAAGGTTATAGTAGTTTCGGATTTTTCATTAGTTTTAGTTTTTATTTCCTTTTTTTAACTTTTTCCTCTTTTATTGTTACTGCTAATGTACATGTGAGTCTTGCTTTAGCACCGAACGCAGCAATGTTTATACAGAGCCTCTTTATATCCCTCAATAACCCCCAAATATCCCTCAATAACCCCCAAATATCCCTCAATAACCC
>JBBIGC010000018.1:4269338-4279655 GCA_037576955.1 Lepidarchus adonis | reverse complement strand
AATAGGTTAAATCAGTACAGAAAGTCATTTTTTGTTTTGGCTCTCCTGTAAAGTTGGTGAAATGTCACTTACGCCCTCAGCCCTCGATTTCTCAAATATTCTCCATATGTCAGTTGGGTTCTATTTGTTCTGTTTGGGTTCTGTTTGTACGAGTTAGCCAATGCCTGTTTATTTCCAGGTTGTGATCAAGCCTGTGTCGGCTGCATGGGCAGCGGTCCTGCTCGCTGTAAGAAGTGTGCCCGAGGGTACAGACTGACTGGAGCCAAGTGCCTTGGTAAAGTGGCATGTTAACTTGTTCTTCTACTGTCTGTCTTTGTACAGTATTTTTAACGTGTCAATTAGACTTGTCTGTTTGTATGTATTATTTACTTTACATGTTTCCCCACCTAGCCTCCATCATTTGCATAAGACTTCCAAAAACAAGACACTTTGATGTGGTCTTCCAGTGTGCAGTGCTTCATGTCATTTTTCACACAAGCCTTGTAGAAGATGGATAGCTAGACATATTGATTAGATAGATAGATAGATAGATAGATAGATAGATAGATACTTTTAAAATGCTTAGGTGAAATTGTGTCGTTACAGCTGCAGAAAAGCCAAAAGAACAAAATTGTGCCATGTATGTTTACATTTATATTTAAACTGCATTACTGTATATCCATATCCATAGATTGAATATATGCCTGTAAAGACATTGTAAACAGCAGTGATAAGTCAGTTGTGGCCTAATTATCTGCTATTGCAAATATATTCCAGACACCTGTTGTGTACATTCTGATATCTAGCAAGATCAGCTTATATCATTATATAATAAATGTATTTACATTTTAATTGTATACTACAGTAGTTTTAGTTAAGTATGGCTTTATATGATTACAGACCCTGATTATTATCATTTGTCTTATAAAAAGTAAAACATAAAATGTGGCCATTTTTTTGTTTTTTTGAAACCATTTCAGTTAGTACATCCTCATAATGTACCATGTAGCCACCTACCAATCTTTCACTTCTTTATTTATGATTTTCTTTGTGGAATGAAAGACCAATTTAAATTCTGTGTATTAAAGTCAGTAAATAAATGGTTATTATATAGAAAAAAATTGTAGAAATGTTTCCCATTTATGTTTGTTTCACTGTATTTCTTGTTTTTTGAGCATAAAATTTAATCAGGGTGTCCAAATAATACCTTTTTCCTTCTCCAGATGTGGATGAATGTAAGGAAAAAGCAATAGCATGTCCTGGACTGAATGAAGCTTGTATTAATGAAGAGGGTTCCTTCCGTTGTGAGTGCGCAGAAGGATTCATTCGTAGAGACAGCATCTGTGTGGAGAACATTCCACCTTGTGAGTAAAACACACTCACACCTCATGCCTTAAACGTGTTCAATTCTGTCGCTATGTGACAAGGATATAACGTCTTTGCCTCAGGCCGCAGCATTCTGGCCTTACTTTTGTGAACACTTGTCAGTAATAGATACTGACTGAAAAGCCACAATACATGATTAGCATAGTGTCCCAAAAAATTGGGACACTAAATTGTAAATAAAACCGAATGCAATGATTTGCATCTCAGAAACCCATGTATTATCCATAATAGAACATAGAAAACATATTAAGACATATTACTAGTTACAATTACATGAAAAATATTATCTCGTTTTGAATTTGATCGCAGCATTACATCTTGGGAAGAGACAACAACGGCTGAAAATTTACCTGAAACACTTAAGAAATCATTATTTAAATTGTTCTTAATAATAAATATCTTAAAATAAGATCAAAGTTAAAGCTCCATCATGTAAAGAAGAAGCCATATTTGAACATGATTTAGAAATGTAAGGTTTGTGGGGGTTATTGAAATAAACGTAAGCATAAAGTAGTAATTAATACTGAATTTTACTTAATGTCCACAAGAAACAAGAATACTGGTCTCTTCAGTTCCCAGATGTTTACAGACTATTCTTAAAAAATCTTTTTTCCCTTAAATGTACATTTACTTAGTTTAATTTTTTGTGTTTATATGTTCTATTGTTAATTAAATTTGGGTTTATTAGATTTGCAGATGCAGATTATTAGCATTGTTTTTGCTTTTTGCACTTAAAGTCTCTTTTCTTAGTTTAGTCACTTTTATTCTGTGTGTGTGTGTGTGTTTGTGGTATTGCTATTTAACTTCAGTCATATACTAACAGCGATACTGTTCTTGTTCTCAATCCCTCTCTGCAGCTGATCCAGATAAAGGCTTATTCGACGATATGACTGATGATGAGGTGCTGGTTCTTCAGCAGATGTTTTTCGGTGTGGTGATCTGTGCACTAGCTACACTTGCTGCTAAAGGAGACATGGTTTTTACTGCCATCTTTATTGGGGGAGTGGCCGCAATGGCCGGATACTGGCTCTCGGAGAAGGGCGACCGTATGCTGGATGGAATTCTTAAAGGACGTTAACCAATAAGCTGCCCAGGAACTCCAGAGATAGGGTGGGACTGCTGAACTGCAAGCCTATCAGGTGACAGAAACTTGAAGTGGGGGGGTGAGAGGAGTGGCCATAGAAATGCTAGTCAATCAGGGGGCAGAGGACAGGTGACTTAAGTGCTACTGTGTAAAGGGCAGGGAAGTGTCAGTTCGGACTATGCTAATAGTTTGTACTATGCTCATTTCTACGCTGTATTTCCACAGTACAGTTTCACTGCTGCTCACTTTAAAAGACTTTACATGGGGACTTTTGTATTACACTTGAGCAGAATAAGATGTCGACAAGCTGTGTAGTCTGCACTGACGCTTGGTCATAGAATATGCTGCTGTATGTTGGCTTAAGCATGTCTCTTCACAGAAAGTATAGCAGCACAGCAGAGCCTTGTCCAGTTTTGGTTTTGTGGACAAATATCCTGGATGAGCTCCTTGTTATACACTTGCAGACCTTCAACACTTTGTTTTATAAGCTTTTTTACATTTAAACCATCTTCTCAATAGGAAAGTCATGAGCGTATAGAGAGCACAGAGAAGCAGAAGCTATACACACGACGACTGTAGGGGGAAAAAAATCATGCATTTAGACTCTAAAATGCTGATAAGCCCCTGAAACTTATCTCACCGTCCCATAGACTTTCAGAATGCATGAAAACTTTTTCAAACACATTCAGCAAAGGCAATTATGGTGCATAGGTTTTTATTTTAGTTTGAACCTCTGTATTTACGGAGTATCTTAACCGTCTCTAGTATAAAAAATTTGGTTTTTCAGTTCATTTATTTGTGAAATTTTAGAGAAATTATGCATTTGCACAAAGGGACCTTACGTTGCACTTCATTTAATGTTTGATTTTGTGTCTTCTGTTTTAAGCTAATTATAATGTAATTTATTTATTATTATACAGAGCATCATTTGCTGCTATAAGTGATTTGTTTAATAAAAGTGCATTTGTTAGTTCTTTGGTTTTAATGGTACATTTACTCGAATGGCCATATCACTGCAAATCAAGAGCTTCTTTTTATGCTCCTGCACCCGCTCATGTTTAATTATCTTACATCATATTCACAATTTGGCCATTAAAGGAATACTGCAGCATTTTTCCTCTACAAAGAGTCGATTACAATGAGTAGTATTGGTCCCACCACCACCACTCCAACTGTATCAAAAGACTTTTGCTATAACAATTTGTTCATCTGATAAAGATTTGTTTGGAAAACGCTGGAGTATTCCTTTAACATTCTGTATTGAATTGCAAAGAATGTTTTACTGTGGTAAAACACACACACGATACAGTTTTAATTTTCTGAATCTGTGTTTTTTTTTGTATGATAAACCTGCATGAGCTGTTTATCCACTTTTACGTAATAAGCCTCCAAGCCAGAGTGCTAAAAGATGATTTTGGATGAAGACACGAGTTGGTGAGCTCATTTTTGTTGAACAAAGCCATGAATTCATTTTCATAGTCTACCTCCCGTTATGTCTGAAAATTTTGGCCTTTGTTTTGCAATATTGCTACCAGTAAAATAATGAAGATTATAGTGATTTGTCTGCTCTGCAAAAAACAACGTTGGAAAGATTATTTAATAAAAGCTTATTTAAAGGAGACAAGTGTTTTTCTTTCTTTTGTTAAATAAGCATTGATTAGTACGCTGTCTGAACAGCGCCTCCTGTGTTGTTTGAGAACATTTCAATTGATCAAATGTTAACGCAGCTGTAAATAAAGGTTAGTACCATTAGTACAGTCAAAAAGGGAAGTTTTTTCATGGAAATGAACACAATTTTAAATCACATGTCAAATGTTTTACAAAATCAGGCATATTAACAAATATACAAAATTGCACATTAATTTACACATTTAAAATATTTTTAAAGTTACATAACAGACTTGAAGTAACACGAAGGAGTGTAATAAAGCAGTTCCAAGAATAATATGTTCTGCATTTTGTTTCAGCACTTGTGTCCTGAAAGGTTTGAAAATGACCTAATTAGTAAACCGGTTTGAACCGGAAAAAGGTAACATTCAGTTTTTACAGGACTGGGACTGATCAGAGTTATCGTGTCTTTCACTTTGACAAGACAGTAAATATTAAAAAGGAGTACTTTCAGAAATGAATATGCATTTTCTATTTGCCCAAGCATTGAGCCTGAAATGAATGCTTAACTGTGGATACACTGTATTGAAAGAAAGGTTCACCAATTCTTCTCATTTTGGCCATTGTGCTCCTTCAGTTGTGTGTCATTTTGACTTATAGAGTTAAAAATGCCACAATTAAGGGGCCTGTGTTAGAGTATGGTACGCGGTTTAGTAACTCTGACAGCCAAAAGATTATTTATGATTTATATGTCACTTTTGCTTTTAGAATGAATTATTATTACCTTTAACAATAAGATGCAAAATTCTTGATTATTGGCATAAGCAAATGTAATTTTATATTTGTAATTTACACTTATAACTTCATTTTAGTTAAACCATGCTTTACTGACTGACATGATTGCCAGTTCTTCACTTTCTACACACAAATTATCACCGGAAACTCACATTCTTTCATAATATAAAAATTGCATTTTATGATTTAATTTACCATTTGTCTTAAGTGGCTCAAGTTTTGGAGGTTTTGCCTTCTTGTCAAAAGGCTGAATCCCAGGGAACGCATTCATTATCAACAGCAATGTTCTCTCCAATACAGAGAACAGAAATAGTCAGTGTTGGTTGATATTACTGATTATTATACAGTATATCAACTGGACTGTACTATTAAGTCATTACATTTATTTAATAATTTAAAGTCATTTATTCAGCATTATTGAGTCCAGAACTATGTTGGGTCACAATACTTTAGTCAAATTACCAACACAACATTTATTTAAAATACAATTAATTATTTAAAAAAACAAATTTCCTAAAGTGTTAATTTAAATATACTGAGCTCATGACAAACATAGACAATGAAGTTTGGAAAAATGGCAAACCTTTCTTTTAAGAGAGAATTCCACTAGTTTTACTAAAATATCTTTTATAAAATGGTGAACTGTGTCTCCATAATAAAATATTGAGGCTCATGCTCTGTAGAAGTTGTGGGAATTTGTCATTCTTCATTCTGATGTATAATTGTCATGATGGAAGGAAAACCAAAGGCTTATCAACGTAGATCAGGAATGTTGGCTCCAAAACATGGTTTTAAGAAGGAAACTGTTTGACGTTGTTGTCACAGCCCTAACTGCTCATGGTTTTCCCAGAGCCAAGTGTGATAGTCATTGAGCTTGTGATCATTTGGAGTGACCTGGAAACACAGTAAAAAGGAAAATCATTGCATATATGATCATAAAAGCCATTTTTCCTATTTGAGTACTACAGTCAAACCCTCTTATCTCGCCCCACTTTATCTCACCATGAAAGGCTGCAAAACAGATTTCCTTCCATGTTATTCACCTCATTATGTTGCCTGCATTGCCTCTCGCCCCAACGTGCAACGTGTCCATCTATAGCTCGCCAAACTTCCGTGTTAGCGCTGTAGCCTAGAACGTGGTCAGTTGTGCTAATTCTATAAGTCTGCTGCTACTGCTGTCGCTGCCATTTTCTCATTATTAACTCATGCCCGATTAACACATGCATGTAATGATGCTGCGGAGGCTTTATTAACCGCCGGCAACATGAACAAGCAGTGCACATATAGCAAATGCCAGTGTCTCTTCTGGGAGTCCAGTATTAATGTAAAGCAGTTAGTACGCATTCCAACTACATTCTACTACTGCATATGACAGACAAGTGCCGCAACAAAGAGAGCTAGCGCCGTAACCACGACCCCACATGATCCTCCATTGGCCCGGGGACCAATGGGGGCGGGCTAACGGGCTTTGACTGTAATCAGGGGGCTCTGCCAATGTCTCACCTCTCTCCATTCTCCTGCACAGAATATGCGGTAGGAGTCATTGCCATACTTGCCAATTCCATGTAGTTCAATGGGGTATCTCCATGATTTAGTGAGGAACTCCTCTAAAGAAAAAACATAAAAAATTACAAATTACAAAAACATATGAAAAATATATATATATTTTTTTTAAAAAACAAAATCAAATAAACGAGGGATCTACATACACACTAGCTGTACTACTCTGGGCATAGATGATCAATGTACTTTTAAGAAGAGTGAATAATGATGTTATTCACTACAACTAAAATGACAATATGGAAAATACATACCAGATAACTATCAAGATATATATATATATATATATATATATATATATAATACATTCTACAAAATAAATTAATATATAGTATTTCCCCTTTTCATAAAAGAAAGAGACATTATATACAGTGATGTTTATTTTTAATGATATATATATATATATATAATTATATAGTATTTTTTGTGTGGATATGGAAACAGCATGTGCGTGAGAGACATCTCATTTTCCACTAATGGAGGGGATTTCCGTTCCTGGTGACCCGGATCCCAGCAGATTGATGATTTGCGCAAACACGCCTGATTCAACTGAGCAGTTGTACGGTTTAGTAGGTGTGGTGATGGGCTTCCCAAACTCTGCTGAAGTCCAGCCCTCATTTTTCAACCCGTTTAATAATGCAAGCTGGTGCCAAAGCTTCACCAGAACAATGGCACCCCCTTGTGTGTCCCTCTCTGGACATTTTTTGTGTGTAGGATAACAACTCAATCAACTTCTCACAAATGCCATGTCTAGTATATGCTGGGAACTGCACTTGTGGAGACTTGGAAAATCTTCATCCCAACATTAGATAACAGAGCATTTACCAGAGAAACGGATGAGCGTTTTGGCTCTGAGGGCGTTGAGGCCGAGGGGCTGTAGAAGCTCAGCTAGAGGCTTCCAGTCACTGGCTCTGGTAACTTCAGCAGATGGGTAACGTTCAAAGAACTGCCATAGTGTTGGTATTGCCAGCTTCCCTATGTACACACACAAACACATGCACAAAAAATATTCTGCAGTCTTTGACAGACTTATGTAAAGTTTGCCCATGTGTATAATTATTTTTTTTGTTTGAGCTTTCTTTAAAAAACAAAAAATATTAATCAATACTGACAGCTGAACCAGAAAAGGGAAAATCTGATGGCTCCACTTTTTACGGTCAAACCTTGTTAGCTTGCCCCTATTGGTCCGGGCCCTAGATTTGGTGAGAGGCGAGGTTGGAGCGATCATAACATTAAAAAGTGAAGACCCCTGCACTTTCACTGCAAATGACTTGACTCGCTACGCTGTACCTGGCCTTGAAACGACACAGCCAGCTGTTTGATGACTGAAAACCATTACAATCCTAGTTCAGCTTCAAACTATTTGGTTTATCATGTAAAACGGTATCAGTAATGGTCACATTTTGTGATCTAGCAAACGAAAACCACATTTCCAGCGCCGCTTCAAGCTCACCCTGTTTCCCCAAATGCTAGCGTTTTTAGCTTTTAGCTGAGAGAATGTTGCCACCTGCCAACAGGCTGATGAAACCGAGCAGTTAAATCATCAGTGATAACCTTCTGATAACTAGCGGAGGTGGAGTGTGGACAAAACCAACCAGCCATCAGTCAAACACCTTGGTTTCCTGTGGTCCAGACACCAACCAGACCAAGGCTGCATCAGTGTCACCAACACACCAAAACTTATAGAATTAGAAAAACTAGGCTACAGCGCTAACATGTTTGTTGAGCTATAGATGGGGAGATACATACACCGGGCACTTGCACGTTGTGGTGGGGGCGAGAGGCGAGGTTGGCGACTTAATGAGGTAAAAAACATGGAATGAAATCTGTCCTGCAGCCTTTCAAGATAACGGGGGGCGAGCCAATGGGGTTTGACTGTATATACAATGATCTGTATTCACTGTGCTACAGTATCTTTCTCACTATAACGAAATGTCATGTGGCTTCATTGTGTAAATTTGCTTAGAAGAAGTGGTTGATATTTACCACTTGTCTTGTTGAGGAAGATGGTGGCCACTAGAAGTTTCCAGGGGTCATGAAATAGGGTTTCTTGCACCAGTTTGAAGGGAGAACGAGGTGGGGTCCACTTTCTCAATGCTTTCCTCTTTGGAGGACTGAGACCTGGGAGAGAGAGAGAGAGAGAGAGAAAAACATGTCAGCTTGTTCACTGAACGAGGTGTGATGAAGTTCAGGCTGCTTAAGCACTCGACGCCATCTTTGTCAAGCCACCCTAAATAATCAAGAGTAACGTACCACCACTCTTTCCAGTGAAGTATGGACTTGTCTTCCGCTTCTCCAACAATAACTTTGACCCTAAATGAAGTTATAAACAGAATAAACAAATGACAACACAGAACAGTGTAAAAGATGGTGTTTTACCATAATTCCATTATGAAGAGCATATTATCCCTTTTGCATGTAAAGATTTCTTTAAGGTGTAGTGTAATGCTGCCTTCACGTACTATGAGAATTATGGTAAATACCAGTAACCGACATAAAAATTGCACATAAAAGCCCCCTCGTGTTGTAATTTCCACTGGAGAACTGAAGATGAAACAACATTTCAACATGGCGGAGAGCAACGAACTAATCATGAATGTTAATAATTACGTCTGTTAAACTTTTCCTGCTGCTGCTAGCGGATAGTTTGTAGCCTATTAATGTTGTCATTAATGCATCTTCTTGCAGTAGCAGATGAATTAGCGTCTAAAACGGTTTTTCCCACACAACACGTCAGGGTGAACTCCTGCTCCGCCATGTTGAACTTCACTACAACAAAAGCACTTGAACACAACGCACATGTAATTTCCAATTTACAAATGGAAAGGATCGTCTTTCCCATAGCTGTGAAGGCAGCATAACGTCCTGGAAGCTTGAAGGTGGTACTCACCGCTTTGTGTGTTTCTAAATGGTGAGCAGCTCCCCCTTGTGGCTTTGTTATTCTTCTGTTTTTCTTCGATTACCTTCTCATTCGCTTCATTCTCTTCTTCACTCTCTGATGCAGGCTGCACAGTTAGGACTGGCACTGAGATCTGTTGGGTTAATCTGCTTGATGCTTCCTCTCTTTCACTCACTGAGACTTTATGGTGTTCTACTTGTTCCTGCTCTTCATTCTCAGTTTCCTCCCCATGACACATCTTGAGTTGGCCTTCTGCTGCCACCTCCTCTTTCTCCAACTTCATTCCTCTGTTTTCCAACCTTTTCACAGCTGACTCTGGGGTTCCTCCTGCAGGCTTCTTTCTCTGTTGTGCTGTTCTCTGCCTCCTTGCTTTTCTCTCTTGTGGTACATGTGCTCCACTGTTGCTTTTGGTTGTAGTAAAGTCAAAATCTTTCAGCTTCAGATGAGCATGTTCCTCCGAGAGCAGATACTTCTGGAGCTCAGACTTGGACCTGAAGCGTCTACCATGAGGACTTTCATGGTAGCAAATCTATGTTAAACTTTGGAACAAGTGTAAAACTAACTGCTTTATGATGCAGAAAATGCTGTAATTAATTATAAATTTGCAAAATAAAACAATTTGATCATAGTTCACATTTTAGAAGAACAATATGGTGACATGTACATTATCAGTGTGGAAATACATTATTATTGACTTACGACTGGGTTTCATTCCTCAGTGTGAGTCGTAAGTCAAAATTAAATGACCACCTGTGTGCATAATAGGGGTGGGCCACAATATCGATATGGCGATATATCGTCGCCCTTGCTCACGCGATAAGATAATCGATAAACACCGGCGTCAATATTGATATTTAAATGACTAAACGTGTACCTCCGTGAAGCTGGCCCCCCCACATCGTCCAAATCCAGTCAGAATAGTCTCATTTGTTAGTGCTACGTTTGTGCTGGTTTGTGCTGTAAAAATAAACGTTTGTGCTGTTAAGCATTTTAAGTTATTAAGCTT
>JBBIGC010000018.1:4249818-4262307 GCA_037576955.1 Lepidarchus adonis | reverse complement strand
TGTGGGCAGGTGCCAAGTCCTGCTGGAAGATGAAATCAGCATCTCCATAAAGCTTGTCAGCAGAATGAAGCATGAAGTTCTCTAAGATTTCCAGCAGATGACATGGCCCCAAATCATGACTGACTGTGGAAACCTCACACTGGACTTCAGTCAACATGGATTCTGTGCTTCTCCACTTTTCTTCCAGACTCTGGGATCTTCATTTCCAAATCATTCATTCATCTGAAAAGAGAACTTTGTACCACTGAGCAACAGTCCAGTTGTTTTTCTCGTTAGACCAGATAAAACGCTTCTGATTGTGTCTCTGGCTCAGGATGCGCTGACTCCAGCTTCAGTGTGAAGCTCCCCCATATTCTTGAATGGATTTTGTTGGCAATCCTCTCAAGGCTTTGGTTGTCCCTGTTGCTGGTGCAACTTGTCTTACCACACTTTTTCTGTACACTCAGATTTCTATGAATATACAGCTCTGTGAACATCCAGCTTTTTTAGCAATGACCTTATGTGGCTTACTCTCCTTGTGGAGGGTGTCTTCTGGACATCTGTCGAGTCAGCAGTCTTCCCCATGATTGTGTAGCCTCCTGACCCAGACTGAGACCATTTAAAAGCTCGAGACCTTTGCAGGTGTTTTGAGTTAATTAGTTGATTACGATGTGACATCATACGATGTCGATACGACTTTTTCACAATATTCAAGTTTCTGAGACAGTGAATTTGGGGTTTTATTAACTGTAAGCCATAATAACCAAAATTCCAAGATATAAGGGCTTAATATATTTTGCTCTATGTTTAATGAATCAATATAATTATATGGATTTCACTTTCTGAAAGTAATGTCAAAAAAATATAGAATTTTTTCACGATTTCTGAATTTTATGACCAGCACTTGTATATAATACACAGAATGACATTTTCTGAGGTGCAGTTGTAACAGATAAAATTTATTTTATAATTTATTTAATTATTAATGTCATAAGTACAATGCAAGACAGTTGGGAAATATTATTAAAATAATGAACCGACAAACAATCAGATACTTGTTAATGTAGAGTAAGTTATAGTTAGTGTTTGTTTACAATATGTCTATAATTTATCAAAATAAATCATGTTCTGAAAATACTGATGACACCTGGCATTCAGTTTTCATCTTGGAAAAAATAACAATGTCATATTGTCCACCTTTGTGTGTAAATCCATCACTGACCGTGACTGTTTGTGTGCTTGGTTTGGGCTCTAGGTCTTTGGTCTCCAGAACAGAAATCTGTCTCCAAGCACAAAGTCAGTAGCAAGATCACATGTTGCGGGCGAGTAATAGCAACAACATGGATAAATGTGTGAGAAATATCCTCATCACATGTGACTGGTGTAGATCATTTGGTGTCATCGTTTGTTTGTCAGGTGGACGAACGATGGCCAGTACTTGGCATTGGGCATGATGAGTGGAGTGGTGAGCATCAGAAACAAAAATGGAGAGGAGAAGGTGAAGATCGAGCGGCCTGGCGGCTCATCATCTCCCATATGGTCTATCTCCTGGAACCCATCAAAGTACATTTACATTTTACATTTTTTCATTTGGCGGACGTTTTTGTCCAAATCCACTTCCAGCTACAGGAACAATGAAACATTAATTCAGACATGACAGCACTGATTACACTACATTACTATCTGAGAGGCTAGAAAAAGAATAAGACATTTTAGGTTAATTATTAAGTGCGTATAAGCAAGTCTATACAGATGGCAAGTGCTATAGAATGAGTAAAAGAGTAATAGATCACTCAAAAATAATAATTATATAAATAATAATTTAATAAACATTTGTGAAACAGTATCACATAAAATTTTGGAGTGTTAGTTTAGAATCTTATTTATCTAAGTTTATCAAAGTATAGTATAGTGCTTTTTTATACACTAGGGGGAACCCTCAGACTGTAATTTGTAGTTATGGCTTACCATAACTTATTCTGTTCTTACTATTGGGCATCAACCAATGCTCAGAAGGTGAACCCATCCTCCTCTGGGTGATGCCCGATAGTAATAACGGGCAAAGTAAAATAAAAAATAAATAAAAAGTAATAATAATTTCAGTTTAAAGATGCTTTGGCAGTTTCTTGTGTACAGGGCTCATTGAGTTTCGATCATTTAGGTAAATAATGGTTCTTTATGGGCTCTCCTCAGTAGGAGTGAGTGTCCTTCAAGGTTTCTCTTGGTTCCTTGAATTATTTCAAAATATTATGTTATGTAAATGACGAAGGACCTCAGTTGTGTTGTGACTGACAATTGTCAAGTTTGGGATGTCAGTAGTGAGTAAGTAGTAATTACTGTAAGTAGTGAGCCATGCTACTTTGCTTATATAGACTCACACTTTGGCTGATGCTCTAGTTATGTCTAGTTATGATGTTACCAGCTCATCTGCTTATTGTGCAATGTTTAGAACAGCGTAACTTGAATATTCTATACCGTATTTTCTTCTTTTGCTCTGTCACATTTTTTTTTGTGTTACAGGACTCAAAATGTGAATTTGTTGACATTTAGGTTGATCAGTGAAAACATTGAAAATCTTTGAACTTTTTTAAGTTATATAAAACACACACACACACACACACACACACACGATGGCACCTCATACTGCCAACGTAACAGGGCATTAAACACTATTACAGTAGCAGTGGTGATAGCTTTGCTTTTTGCCGTGATAAATGTTTTGCTTTCCACATTTTTCTGTCATTGGATAAATAAATGCTCTGCTCCTCCTCATTGTTCACACGTTTGGCTGTTCGTAAAATCATAAACATCTCACTTTCTTATCTAAACTGCAGAAGATTCATGAAGAAAGATCTGCCATGTAGGGAGGGTCACTCATTTCCCTCTTCATGCAGCAGAGTCCCATTCACACCAATGGGAAATTCTAGCTTGGAGCATAGGCTGCTATCATTGCCCCGAGAGACAAGCGAGGTGTGAAATGGATGATGCTGTCTAAACAGGCTAAACAGAGGAAGTTTACTGTGGCTTAATTTGTTGGATTAAATGTGTTGGTTGTAGGGAATATCCTAACCTGTAGAGCAGGGAGCTGCCAGGAGAAGAACTGCTGTTGTTGTTTCACCCATATATGGTTGAATTATCACATTGCTCAAGCCTAGTCTAAAATAAACGCTCATTTTTTATTAATTGCCATTGATGACTCCCATCGTTATGGCATAAGACTTTGAGAGCTAAATGTAGCCTAATAAATTCATTTTTTCACTTAAATTTATTTGAAATAAGTCTTTGAAATCCATTAACAGCTTTGCACAGTAAATTCTGCATTAAAACACGTTTTCTTTATTTGTAGTAAGAATATCGAAAAACCATAGACGTTGAACAGGGGTGTGCAAACTTTTTCACTCCATACTTTTTTGGGGTAAATCCAGTAACAGCAGGCATGTCAGTCTGTAGTGTCAGTGTTTAAAATGAGCTTGTGTGTGTCTCTCAGGGACGAACACCATGATATCTTGGCAGTGGCTGACTGGGGACAAAGGCTGAGCTTCTACCAGCTCAGTGGAAAACAGGTAGAGGTTTCTAACATTTCTGATCTCTTTTATTTCTGTGGTGAAGCTATTGTTTCACTTTTACCCATGGGGACCAATAAAGTATGTCTGACCTATCTGTGTATTAGGTTCTATCCATCACATTGTATAGCAACAGCTTGAATTATAATGTAGCTACTGTATTAGACATTGAAATGGCACTTTTCTATGTACGTAGTTGTATGTTGGGTAAATATGCAATAATTATGATTTTTGTGAAGAATGGAGAGCCTGTCATCTCTGAAACTCATAACAGAAGGGCAGATGCTGAATCCTATGAATAAATATAAGCTACTTTTAGGAAGTTTTATCCTGTTTCACAATTTACCCCCAACTCTTTATTAGGGATTGCAGAACGCTGATTAGTTCCAGTACAGTAACAAAGTACAGTTGTTATTTAGGAAGTGAGTTTAAGGGCGAGGGAGAAAAACGAACAAAAAGGAATAGGAACGCGATGCTTAAGAGTGATTAGAGTCTTGACTTATGACCAGCAGATACGCATTTGAATTACATAGGACACCCGCTGCTCTGTTGGTTGCGCACACCTTCCACATCTTCCCACTTTATCAGCAGGGAAAACAGAATGCCTGCTATTTAGTGCAGGAGATATTTGAAATGTTATTTGTAATGATGACCCAGTGCTATATCTTCAACTCCCTGCGGCACTTTCCCTGTGAGGAGCAATAGAAACCACACGTCCCTCCTCCACCACTCCTGTAGAGCTTTCTAATTACAACCTGTAAGCCTCCCTTCCCCCCAGGTACTCATGGGAAGTGTAGTAATTAAGGGCAGATATGTGCTGGCTGCTTGTTACAGTGCCATAAAACATAAGCCTCCAGAGGAACTCTCCAAACTCCACGCACTCTCGCTCTGAACACATGCTGTTTGCATTACACTGCTATTAATAGTGGCAAATAAAAAAGTGCTGTTGTCTGAGGGGGTATTTCAGGGAAAAGGAATGGCCGGCCTCTGCAGCGGCCCTGGGGTTCACTGTGAGAGGAAACAGATGCAATGTCTGAATGTTTGTGAGTGTGTACATGTGTGTGTGCGTGTGTGTGCGTGTGTGTGTGTGTGTATGCTTTTTTCATATGATCTGGACTGGATATTATTATGCCATTGAATTGCAATAACATCTAGCCCATTCCATTGGTTTGCAGTCGTGTACTTTTACTTATGATATCCTTTCTAACATATTATATTACAATTTTAATGATTTAACTTTTAACATTATTAAACAAAACTCAGATCTGAAGTTAAGAATCCAGTGCACATGATTAAAGCTGCAAATTTTTTTGTGTAAATACAATGTTATGGAGAGAACAAAAAATATATGTACAATTTTTAGTTTTGTTCTTTTTTATCTTTTTTTTTCTCTTAATTCACATTTGTGTATCTATTTACAAATTATTCCTTTAGTGCAACACATTTTGAGTTCCCTGTCATATTGAAAAGGTCCTATTCAAATAACGTGTATTATTACTAGCTGCATTTTTTTTTGCGTTAATTCCATACTTATGTCCCGAAGCATACATCTCACGGAGGGTTCTTAAAATACTTTTAACTTCGGGAACACCAACACAATAGAGTCCATTTAGAGAAATGACAGAGGCCAGTGTTGGTGTATTGGTTGGCTGCTGTCGAGACAGCTAAATGGGCTGCTTGTGGCTTTGATGTTAAAAGGCCAAGCAGGGAGACAGGACCCAGACACCATATCGTACTGAATTATGAAACATGACCGCACTCATATCCCCTCGTGTTTTTATCAGTAAATGACACTAAATAAGTGTGAGAAAGTGTCTCCCGCCTACCTAAAGTCACTAGGAATCCCAGACACTTAACCCTTCTTGATCGCCTCCTTCTTCCTATTTTGTTTAATTATTTCTCACTTGTGGCTCGTGGAAACATCAGTCAATTTTGTTCCAGACTGAAAACGTTCAGTTGATTTATTGGTTGTATTTCAGTAACATGTAAAGAACCTTTGTACCAAACCAAACATGTGATGGCACAGATCATATGATATAATATAATGGTGTCATTAGCATTGATGCTTAAAGGAATGATGGGTAATGTTGCAAGTCAATTCATCCTGGTTATGATAGCGTAACATTGTAATATCAATGGACATAATCTCTCATGACCACTCACATCAACATAATAGTGTAACAAATCCTGGGTAGTTCATTTCTAAGGAAATTTACTGTTGTCTTGTTTTGCTTAATTTACATTTTTCCTCGTCGTTTCACAATGAAGCAAAAACCAATAATATTAATATGGAAAATTGTTATGTCACCAAACAAAACTATCAGTTATTTGTGTCTGGCTGTCCTTGTCATGTGATAAGTGTATTATCTAAAGGACAGATACAGCCACAGGAATGGTTCAATAGTAGCTTGGCCTCAAGTCATACAGTATTCGAGAACCTCCTGACTAGTGGAGTAGTCCAGATTGAACCTTATGAAACAGGATATAAATCGAGTGAAAAATGTAATTATCTGCATAGTTGTTTTTCTGATTAATATGTAATTAGCAATAAGGTTAAAATAGTGAATGAATGTAAATCAAAGTACACCACAGCTACAGCAATACCTCCAGACATTTATGGGTTAAAAGCATGACACACATTTGCAGTTAGTAATAGCACATTGAGCTGTCTGGCTGAAGAATGTGTGTGTGAAAGCGCTCGGGGAGCTGAGTGTGCAGTTTGCAGTCGCGTTGCTGTGTATTTTCACGTTGTCGTAGGACACAGCGGCATGGAATCTCTGTGATTTATGATATTATCTGAGGTCTCAAATGGTAACTCTGTCCTCTTTTTAAACTATATTACGTGTAAAACATGACCCCGTCTCTCAAGCTGGAAAAGGAGGAGATGGGATGGGATTGGCCGACTCTGTTCCTGTCAGTGCAACACATTCTGTTCCGTTACTTATAGACCTGTAAAGTGCTTCTAAATCACTATAAACAAACCCTACAACCCAATAATAATCCTTTCAGTGAGCAGTGATAGGAGTAATGAGGTCTTAGCACTTTCAGGGCCATTCTTGCTTTTGGAAAAGTGTCCACCAGTCGTCTTTGTGAATGAGTGAGTGTAAAGGGAAAATCAGTTCGTTTCTGTAGGCTGGATTGATACTCATTTTGTCATCATTGCTGCAATATCATTTAAATATCAATTAAATATCATTTAAATGTAAAACAATCTGTATAATTTGACTGATAATGATTATCATTGGTTAAGATTTGTTAAAAGATGTAATCACCTAATCTTGGATGCCTGTGTAAATTATATACAGTCAGATTTTCGTCCATGATATTTACCTTGTTAAGCCGCCATCTTTGCCCTCACCCAACGTGCAAAGTGTCAGTGTCTGTGTCAAACTTGAATCCATGTTAACGCTGTAGCCTATAACATTCTCAGTCATGCTAATTGTATAATACCTATCACCTTTCTTACAAGGAACGCCTGGACTCATTGCTACTTCTAGTTTTTAATTATTCATTCATATTCTCTGTCTGTTATCACTCTCCGGTGTCGACCAGAGGAGAATGGGTTCCACTTCTAAGCCTTGGTTCCTCCCAAGATTTCTTCCCACTTTTTAAGGAGTTTTTCCTTTGGTTTGCTCAGTAGGGGCTCGGACCCAGGTTCGGGCAATTCTGTAAAGCTGCTTTGTGACAACGTTAGTTGTAAAAAGCGCTATATGTATAAAATTGCATTGCACTTTGCATCCTCAGTCTGTATGGTGCCTGGATTGACAGCTGGTTGGTTGGTCCACATGTCCGCGGACCACTTCTGCTAGTATGACCAATTACATGATTCATTTTAATTTTGGCATGATAACTATTACAGTTTGATTTGATTCTGAGTTTGTTTACACGTTTTTGATCCCAAACAGACCCAAAATGTCTAGTAACCGAAAGTTGCATTCTCTGACTGGTGAGCAAGAAAAGGAAATTTGCATCTATCATGACAATAAATCGACAAAGATGCAGCAGGATATTGCTGATGTTTTTACTACTCAATTTCAGCCTGTTAGTCTGTGTACAGTTGGTGACATTCTCAGCCAAAAGCAAAAATGGCTGAATGTCTCGAGTTATTAAAAATGCTTGCATCTGGGGAAGCATGCAGAGCTTGAAGCAGCTGTGGAAAGGAATGACTTTTTGAAAGGAATTGCTTTATTATTATTTTAAAATAATATATATATTTTTATTTATTTATTTATTTAAATCTGTCAATAAAACTGGTTGTCAAAGAAATGGGTTTCAAATAAACATCACTTATACGTTTTGATAGCTCACCACCCTGCCTCTTGCCAAATTTAGGGCCCGGACAAATAGGGACAACTAACAGGGTTTGAATGTATAGAGTTTTCATCATATGTATCTCCATTGCCCCTTCATAGAAAATCCTTGTCCAATTCTTGCTATTGACAAATGTCTTTTCTCACATTGAATTTATAAGGGAAATAAATAATAATAATAATTTTACTGCACTGAATATACAATAGCAGTAATAGTTTAAATGTGCAGTTAACCCATGGTGCATTAAATCCATCTATTGTGGAAATACAAGAAATGCAACACTTGTAATTGTGGAATGATCTACACTTAAGAGTTTTCTCCACAAGTAAGATGATGAATGAGGTACATATTCATTTTGTTGCCCATGGACCTAATGCTCCTGTTCTTGAGTTAATCTTGAGTTAATTCATCAATAAATTGTCAAATATGATAGACTTTTCTTAATTGTTAAATTACTTAACTTTAAATAAACAGTAAAAACCTACAAAGTCTTAGTTAATAAATATGTATAAACTCTTTTCAGATTGGGAAGGACAGGCAGTTGACGTTTGACCCCTGTTGCGTGAGTTATTTCTCCAAAGGCGAGTACATTGTGATGGGCGGCTCAGACAAGCAAGCTTCCCTCTACACTAAAGATGGCGTTCGGCTCGGAACAATTGGTGAGCAGAACTCCTGGGTCTGGACATGTCGGGTCAAACCAGACTCCAACTATGTGGTAAGGTTTTAGACTTTTTTGTTTATTAGTTTGTTTATTATTGCTTGTTAATATTTGTTAAATGCTGCAATATGTAAACAAGCTCTTCAACAAATCATTAAAGTGTTTATTGCATGCTGTGAGCATTGTGAAATGTTCCAAATGATTTTCTGCAGGTGTTTGGATGCATCCAGGGCTTCATGTGATCCAACAAATGTGAAGCTTTTTGAAGGCCAATACTGGCCCCATTGCAATAAAGTGTTTTTAATACAGCACAAAACATTGCATGTTACATTTACAGTGTAAATCATCAGTATAATCACGATATTCTATACTGAGCAGCTTTAAAAGTGGATTAGCTGGAGTAATTGTTATATTTAACATATTTAGCAATTAATAATGAATGAGCTGATGTTAATTAATGTTATAGGATGGCAATTTGAAGAACTATATATAGCACCTCTTTTTTAAGATCTCTGACTGACGTGTGTGCAAGATACAGAGATTATGACAGAGTGACTCGCATGTAAATAATGTTAATTTATCATGAGGTATGTGGTAAATATCATGTTGTGAAAACTAAGCCTGCAACTAAATCCAGGGAAATCTCAGACTTGCATTCAGAATTTACGATTGCAATGATCACAGTTAAAATGCTAAATTGTGGATAGTTTTATTTAATAATTTTATAATCATTATTTTAATCAATCATCCAACTCTATGCAACAACATAAACCTTTTCTTCGCCCATCAGGCCATGATTAAATGGGCTCATGTACTTCATTGCAAATATGTTGAAGAAGTCTGCAAAGAGTAGTGCACATATAAGGCACAGTAACTGCAGAAGTTGAAAAGTGCTTACACACTAATGGTTGCTGCTTATATGTGATTTTTTCCCCATTTTGATGACTTTTCTAGGTTGTCGGTTGTCAGGATGGCACTATAGCATTCTTCCAGTTGATCTTCAGCACAGTGCATGGCCTGTATAAAGACCGCTATGCCTACAGAGATAGCATGACCGATGTCATAGTCCAGCACCTTATTACCGAGCAGAAAGGTACGGCTAGAATTTCCCATTCTAATGTAAAAAGAGACTCAATTCTCATTGTAAATCTCTTTTGAGCATTTTGTAGCTGTTTTTTGTGAAGGTAGACTTTACACTGTAAATAATTCCAGTGGAATAATTTGTATTTGTTATGCTGATTATTGGTATCAGTAGTAATGTCTGGAAAATATTAATTATACTAACTAAATGCACTTTGTTGTTATACCCATGTACCACCTTGAAAGGTTTGTGATTTACACACATTTTGACACACACTTTAATTAATTTAATTAGTGTATATTACTGAGTAGTGTATTGTAATGTATTCTGTTTTTCTGCAAGGTTTTATGCTATTGGAACAGTTAAAAATCAATTTTACACGGTTTCTCCATCTTCCTAAATATAGACTATCGTTCAAGACAAGACAGTTAGCCTCTGTTGTTTAACACTGGAGCTGTTGTTCAACCTGCATATATACATAATCATATGGTTCCCTTAAACAGTGTTATACAATTATTTCGTTTAGATTTATTTGTGTGGTTTGCAATAATGATATGCTATTATCCACAAAAAAACACAAAGGTACACATCATTAGTTGCTGTATTTGTCAATTTTTGGATACTATACCACACATTTGTGGTAATATAAATGCACAATGGATGAATGTGACACACCAGCAAGTCCACCTTTGATTGGCTGAAGAAAAATAAAATGAAGACGTTCAAAGTCCTGACCTGAATCCTATTGAGATGCTGTGGTATGACCTTAAAAATGCAGTTCATGCTCAAAGACCCTCCATTGTGGCTACAACAGCAATTCTGCAAAGATGAGTGGGTCAAAATTCCTCCACAGTGCTGAAAGACTCAGGTTTTGGCAAATGGCTGCTAAGTGTGGCCTAATCAGTTATTAGGTTTGGGGAGAGGGCAATCACTTTGTCACACAGGGCCATGTAGGTTTGGATTTTTTTTCTTCACTTAAAAACTGCATTTTGAGTTTACTTTTGTTGTCTTTGACTAACATTAACATTTGTTTGATGATCTGAAACATTTAATTGTGATGAACATGGAAATAAGTAAGAAATCAGGAAGGGTGCAAACACTTTTTCACACCACGGTATATGACGTTTATGAAATAATACTGTTTCTTCTGTATTTTCTCCTTCAGTGCGTATAAAGTGTCGTGAGTTGGTGAAAAAGATTGCCATCTACCGAAGCCGCCTCGCTATCCAGCTCCCTGAGAAGATCCTAATTTATGAACTGTACTCGGACGACTCATCCGACATGCACTACCGCGTTAAGGAGAAAATTTGCAGACGCTTTGAATGCAACCTTCTTGTTGTCTGCTCTCAGCATATTATACTCTGTCAGGTGAGCAGCACAGTGGAAATGGTGCAGTAAAATGATAATTTGGACATGTTCATCTAATATGAACATCATCAAAGTTCCTCAGTACTTTGTGCAGCCAAGAATTTACATTGATTTACAATATAAAAATGAAAAGATTTTTTTTTAATGTTGGTTAGAAGGTTAAATGTTCTTGTTTTTTTAGAAGAGATTAGATTTTTTTTACTTCTTAACTAAAGAACATATAAATAATAATACATGCTTATTTGTATTTTTGTATTATTAGCTAATAAATATAGATACATTTCTTTACTGGACTAAAAATTAGCTTAGTGGAAAAAATGGGAATGGACACCAGAAAACAAAAAAAATGTGCGTAGCAAAATGTTTCATTGCACCAAGTGAACTTAAACAAGCATTTGAAAACAAGAGTGTGATCCTGTAGCATTTTTATTCTGAGGAAAGCTAAATGGAGGAAATTCTGAAAGTCACTGAGAGTTGCAAAGAGCCAAACTAGTTAACTATCTAACATTTATTCACTCTTTTCACTTCATTCCACTTTGTATTTTTAACAAGTATTTTTAAAGGACTAAACAACTTGGGTAAGATATTAAATCAAGTTTTTAAAGAATATTGCTAAGATGCTAAATATCAAGTTAATGATGTGGTTGTGAAGATTGAAGCTGCCTCTAAACTCAGGAAATCTCACACTCACATTCAACATTTTCATGATGGTAGTGATCTAAGTTAAAATGGAGACAAATGATTTTGTGGAGAATAAGATGTTAACAATTTTTAAATTGTAATTATTAGAATGCAATTACCTATAGTGTATAATAATAATAATGAATATGAATAATTAATACAACCATTACAGACATGTGCAGTGGCCAGAAGGTGGCACAGGGGCACAGTGGGTAGTACTGTTGCCTCACAGCAAGGAGGTCCTGGTTTTAAAGTACTTTCTGTACAAAGTTTGAATGTTCTCCCCATTTTTGTAGGTTTCTGTAATGCTCCCATCTGCCAAAAATGCGCATATCATATGCAAAATTGCCTCTGGGTGTGACTGTATTTGTGTGTGTCTGTCCAGTTGATGGTCTGGCAACCTGTTTAGGATATTTCTTTGCCTTTTGCCCTGTGAGTGGTGGTGTTTGGATAAGTGGCTCAAATGACTAAGAACAGAACACCACAATGTTAGTTAGTTGTGGTTGTGTTGTGGTGTACACAGCAATTGGGATTATGACTGGTTCTGATTGGTCTAACTCATTTACAATATAATATATGCTGTTGGTCTAGTTAATATTATACTTCTTATGAGTCATGTCTGTTAAGTGTAACATTATTTAAAGTACCTTAAAGAAGCTTTGCCCAGGGGGTATGCCTACCATAGCTATACAGTCACCACATGGCTATTTTAACAGTTTACAGCTGTGTGTGTGTGTGTGTGTGTGTGTGTGTGTGTGTGTATGTGTGTGTGTGTGTGTGTTTGTGTGTGTTTGTGTGTGTGTGTTTGTGTGTGTGTGTGTGTGTGTCTGTGTGTGTGTGTCTGTGTG
>JBBIGC010000018.1:4083339-4108925 GCA_037576955.1 Lepidarchus adonis | reverse complement strand
CATGACAAACACGTGACAGACAAGGGCAAACACACATGGTCGACACATCAAAAGAAAAGCACATAGAACACACAGGACGACATCTGACACTGATGTCATTTAGCTTCATGCTGATTTTGCTGTTATCACCCTTTACATGTTTGGTCTTGTGCAATGTGGTAAAGAATGCTCTGAAAGGGTCTACAAAAGTGCAAGAGGGAGAAAGAGTATGTTCTGTTTTCTGGCTGCAAATCACGGAACTAACAGGGAATATACAGGAAGCAGGAAACCCAAGAATGCAGTAGGGGCCCCAGCACCCTCGGGACAGCCCGCAAGCATTTATAGTCATAGTTATCAGCTGAAAACTCTCATTAACTTGTGCCAGTTGTTGTCTTATCTCAAACCAAGCCTCCAAAATACTCTAAAAACGCCAAATTCAAGGTTTTGTGTTCTCCATTCAACATGAGGTTGGAGAGTTCACTGGAGAGTTACTGTAGGACTGCAGAGATTATACTGGCAGCATTTGTGAATGTGTGCCTTGGACTGGGTGATGTCACCCGTGGAGGGGCGGGACAAAACATATCTGCAGCGATTGCAGAGAAGGAAGTAAAACAACAGCGGTATAACCGGTGCTGAACAAAAGACTGTTGTGTAATATATATAAATATAGAAGAACCACAAACTGAAAAAGCAAAAGTGAAATACAAAGAGCAACAAAGAAGGGAGCTTTCAACATGGAAGGACTTGATTTACCTTCGGTGAGTCAACCACAATGTATTTCTTAAAACTGACATACATATGATATGATAAGTGATATTTATATTATGTATTTAGTGCACTCTAAAATCCAGAATCAGATAAAAATCATTTCTGTTAATTCACATAACAAATAAAGAATGTTTTACGTTGTGCTGTAAAGATACGTGATCTTTTAAATGGTCAAAATAAAATAAAGTAAAACTGTAGCAAAAATTGGAAATTGTTTTTTGGAAAAGTTCATGATACAGTATTTCAGAAAAGTGAGTACACACCTCACGTTTTTGTAAAAATGTTATTAAAATTTTCAATGGAATACACTGAAGACATGAGACTTTGAGACAATGTAAAGTAGTCAATGTACAGCTTACATAACAGTGTAAAAATTGTACCCTTGTCATGATTGGGCTCGAAGGTTTGGGACAATTGCAAGTCGAATGCAAAAACATTTATTAAATATAACTGTAAACACGCCAACAAGAACAAAACCCAAAACACACAACAGGTACACCAGCCTGTGTTCAAGATAAGTTAAGTTAAGAATCCACCCCAAGCAAGGAGACCCACATATATATTCTAGACAAATGACACACACCTGAAAAGGGCGGAGACACAAATCAGACACAGCTGAACACAAACACAAACGGAAAAACCCCACAAGCAAAGTATATACAAAATGGCTGCTAGCAGCCAGACCTCACAACCCTTAAAATAACTCAACACACAGCTATTAATATCTAATCCACTGGCTAATCCACTGTTCCCAATTAGCCATTTTCCCTTCCCGTTGTCATATGACTTAGTGTTATAATGTCTCAGGTGCGAATAGGGAACAGGTGTTATTTGGTGTTATCGCTCTCACACTCTCTCATACTGGTCACATGGAACCTCATTGCAAAGATCTGAAAAAAATAATTGTTGGTCTGTATAAAGATGGCCTAGGATATAAGAAGATTGCCAACATCCTGAAACAGGAGCTGCAGCACGGTGGACAAGACCATACAGTGGTTTAACAGAGCAGGTTCCACTCAGAACAGGCCTCACCATTGTCGACCAAAGACGTTAAGTGCACATGCTCAGCATCATATCCAGAGGTTGTCTTTTGAAAATAGACATACAGTATGAGTGCTGCCAGCATTGTTGCAGAGGTTTTATGGGTGTGGGGTCAGTCTGTCAGTGCTCAGACCATACACCACACACTGCATCAAATTGGTCTGCATTACTGTCATCATAGAAGGAAAGATGATTCACAAGAAAGCCTGCAAACTGTTTGCTGAAGACAAATAGACAAAGGACATGGATTACTGTGGTCTGATGAAACCAAGAGGAACTAATTTGGTTCAGATGGTGTCAAGTGTATGTGGTGGCAACCAGATGAGGAATACAAACACAAGCATGTCAGCTCTGTGAAGCTCTAGTGAACTCCAGTGCTAGAAAATAATTATGGCCACACTAAATATTGACAATTTGGGCACAATTTGGACATTTTCACTTGGGTACTTACAATTGTTGCCAGCAGGTTTGACATTAATGGCTGTGTATCGAGTTATTTTGAGGAGACAGCAAAGTTACACTGTTATACAAGCTCCTCGTCGACCAGAGGAGGACGGGTTCCCATTCTGAGCCTTGGTTCTTCCCAAGGTTTCTTCCTTCTTTTTAGAGAGTTTTTCCTTGCCCCTTGCGCCTTTAGCTTTCCCAGAAGGGGCTCAGACCTGGGTTCAACATCAGTTATAAAAAGCACAATAAAAAATTAAAATTGACTTGTACACTGACTACTTTATATTGTATTAAAGTGTCATATCCTCAGTGTTGTCCCATGAAAAGATATAATTAAATATTTACAAAAATGTGAGGGGTGTACTCACTTTTGTATGCTACAGAAGAATAGCAGTAGCTTCTCTAAAATAAACTATATTTTTTCTTAATCTAAACATAAAGACAGTTATTCGACCAGAGCTGTTTGATTTTGAAGGCATCTCAATGGTCCATTACTTCACTGACAACTGGGAGAACATTCAGAACTTCCAGGCAAGACCAGATGACATCCTCATCGCCACTTATCCCAAAGCAGGTGCGTGGACTTCCTGATAGGGATCTTTTGAATGTTGACTTTGCTAAAATCCACTTGGCATCTTCTTTAGCTTCTTAAATTATTGTCATGTGCCAAGAAAATGAGCTACATTAATAAAAACAAATTCGGTTCTGGAGGGCTGGTGTCCAGCACAGTTTGGTAGGTCTAGTTGAGATGAACAGGGGAGCTGAATCAGGTGTTTTTGAGTAGGAAGATCACCAAACTATCCTAGACACTGGCTCTCGAGGACCAAATGTGGGCACTCCTGCACTATACAGTCAGTTTCATAACTATTGTTCTGGATTTCAATAACATTTGGCCCCATTGTTTTTTAAAGCCCCATATCTGACAGCGAGTTGGGGACCATAAGCTGAAGGCATCAATTAATCTTGTGCAAAAGGAGGAAAAGTTGTTTAAAAACAACTCACAGACCATATAACTGTTATAATTGTGTGTTTTGTGCGTCTGATTCACCATATAACTTATATAACATATATAAGTGCCACTGAATGAATAGAATGCTAATGGTTTCGCTTGAAACTTGGTCACAACCATTCATTCTTCTCACTCTCTCCCTGTTTTCCATCAGGAACCACATGGGTGTCTTATATTTTGGACCTGCTCTACTTTGGCAATACAGCACAAGAGCGGCAGACTACTTTGCCCATTTACTTTCGAGTACCTTTCCTTGAAGCAAGCTTTCCTAATATACCTTCAGGTCAGTGGACCTGTTTACTTTGATACAACACACGTATGGCTGTTGGAGTTTTCATCCTTGTTCTCATAAACAGACACCTTGCATCATAATTTTTCTTTTCGAGTAGGCCAACAAATGGCTCCAATACTTTTTTGTCCTTATGTAGGGGTGGAGCTGGCAAACAATTTGCCCACCACGCCACGCCTCATCAAAACTCATCTTCCTGTTCAGTTGGTGCCCAAGTCCTTCTGGGAACAGAACTGCAGGGTATGTGGGTCTTAAAAATAAAAACTCTTGAAGTGATGTCATAGAAGTAACACTTTTGGTAATCTAAAGTGCTTTTTAGTGAACACTTCTTAAAAGAAAATGTTTTGTAAATGAGACATAATGACATAATGTAAAGGTTTACAATTACCAGACATTCGCATCCACACTGACTAACAATTTAATCGTGTTACTGAGGTAGGCTGAGGTGTAGCTTTTGGAGTCTTGCCCAAGGACTGTAATTGGTGTAGTGTAGGGAGCAAAGATAGACATGGAACTAAAGCACGTATGTAAAATTATATATATATACAGAGTATACTTTATATTTAAAATATATATTGTTTACCTTGCATAGCGTAGTAACTGCATAGTCTCACATACGCGGTAGTTTATTTTGATAGGCAGGGCTCCGCGATCGACTAGCAATGCCTTCGCGATCAACGTATTGGTCACCGCTGCTTAATACTAAAAAGAACCTTCAGTTTTGTACTAGTTCTTCCATGATTTTGTGAACACATTTCATTTACATATTTATTTTGCATCATGGACACCGAGCTTCCATAGCTGTATAGTTCAGGTTGTACTATTTAATTAAATAAAATCATTTGGATCTTTCCTCCTTGGCACTAACATACTTTTGTAACCGCAGCCATAATTTTAATGGTGCCATTACTGTGACTTTTATAAGTTGCACAATGGTTGTGCAACAATCTTTTATCTTAAAACAGCTTAGAACTGAGTGTAGGTCCAAACAAAGGTCAAGCTGAATTTTCAGGAGTGTGACCATATGTTTCTAAGATGGAACTTTGACTATATTTTGAAATACCATGAGCCGGCTCTGAGTCTACTATGGTCTATTGCAGAAGTTTCCATTCTCGTGTCTAGGGTCCCACTTTAAGTGTCTACAACTATAACATAACAATTATAGAGGACAAACAAGACATCAATATATTTTCTGTTTAGGCATATTCAAATATTTTTCTATTTTTCTCTCCCCAGGTTGTCTATGTAGCTCGCAATGCCAAAGACAACACTGTGTCATATTTTCACTTTGATCGGATGAACATGGGGGAGCCAGAACCAGGAGACTGGAACACTTTTGTTCAAAAGTTCATGAATGGAAAAAGTAAATCAGACAGTTACTACATGCAATGAATTATTCAATGCTATCAGTATCAATATTACTTCAAATAACATATACATGAACGTTATAGATGTGTTTGGTCCCTGGTATGATCATGTGCATGGATACTGGGAGAAGAAGCAGACCTACTTAAACATTCACTACATGTTTTTTGAGGATATGGTGGAGGTAAGAAACAACCGGTTATTAAATGAGGTCATTATTAGATCAGTTTTGCAATACAAAGCCATGTTTCAGTTTCAAGTTAATAACTGCAGGTCTAGAATGTGAGATTTAAAACTATGTTCCTGCTTTCCTAGAACACTGGGCGTGAGGTGGACCGTTTGTGTTCTTTCCTTGGTTTATCTACTCCAACTGAAGAGAAGGAGAGAATTACGAAAGGCACTCACTTTGATACCATGAAGCAGAACAGTATGACCAACTACTCCAATGTGCCATTCCTGGACTTCAGTATATCACCATTCATGCGCAAAGGTTAGCCATCAATCCCTAAGGATCATTCCTTATGTCGCTAATATTTATTTCATACACTCTGTAGTGTATGATTCTCAGACCAACCAGGCCATGTCAACGAAACAATGCAGAACTGTATTCCAGATTTTTAGATAGGAATTTTCCAGTGTTATATCATACCACATTCCTGCAAAAATTCCTTCTGAAATATTGGGTTTAATTGCTCACTGAATGCTAATATCTAACATGACTTAGCTGAAAGTTTCATAAATCCAATGCAAAGAACAATATTTTAGCTCATTTCATGTTGCATAAATGCCAGAGAAGCACATCGTTGGTTAGATCCATTCCGAAGACATCAGGTGACAGAAGGACAATAGCGGTTCTGTGCATAACATTATATATCACATACACCTCCTGCTGTAACTTAAACTGTATTAACTTGAAAGTATCGGTAGTTGAAGTCAAATAAATACTGTTTTATTAATATATAATTAAAGTTTCAGTTCAGCTCAGAAATATTGTAAGTAGACAAAGATATTATTTAATGTGCGATGGGCAAATGTTTAAAACATAATTTGTAAAATATTGGGTTTCTGTTCTTATTGAATGTTTGTTTCTGAAGGGAAAGTCGGGGACTGGAAGAACCACTTCACTGTGGCTCAGAACGAGCAGTTTGATGAACACTACAAGCAGAAGATGAAAAACACCACCCTCCAGTTCCGAACAGAGATTTAACATGGTCACTTACATAATTATGTATTTCTGCTGTATTTTATTTTTAGGCCACAGTATTTTATCTTTTCAATGTTTTACTTGTAACATTGCAGTATAAATAAAGGTTCTGCGCTTTACTGAATGATTCAATGAGTCTGGTTGCAATAGCATTGAGGTTAGTTGCTCTCATTCATTTACAGAGGGTCCTTGACATACGGCATATTCAAATGCAGTTGAATGCCTACTTAATGCTTTATGCAAGTGTGTGCAGTGTGTGTGAGCTTGTGGGGAGAGAGAGGAGGGTGTGCTCTGCTCTGCTAATTCACTTTGCACTGTTTTTTGCTATTATTGCTGAAATGTTTATGTTTTATTCACTGTTAGTGTTGAATAAGAGTTAATGTGAATTGGTGAGTGAGATGGGGGGTTAATAGTGCATTGTGCTGAGGCACCGTCAGTGTAGTTTTCCTAAATGCTTTACTGTAATATGAGAGGGTTCATGCATGTTGCCGGTTGTTAATAAAACACAGTGCTGTTCAATAAAGTATGTGCAGCATCATTACATGCATGAGTTCTGACTTACGACAAAATTCATGTTACGTCAAACTCAGAGGAACCAAACCCTGACGTAATTCAAGGACCTCCTGCATTTAATTATGTATGTATGTATTTATTTATTTGTTTTTCATTCATTTATCCATTCATTGCCTGAAGAATCTGTCCATGCTGTCATGTATAAGATGGAGGCTCAAGTGCAACAAACAAAATAAAATGTTCAAAAACCAGACAAAGTCTAAAAACAAACAAACAAACAAACAAACAGACAAACAGACAAATAAAACATAAATAGCAGTCTGAATCATGACAGAGAACTGGTCAGTATAAATTTAGGGCAAACGAAAGAGTTCTAGCTTCCTGTTTAAATAGTACTCTGGTGAAGCTGAGCTGTGTGATTGGCAGAGTCCTGGACCAGAGAAAAAGAGAGAGAGAGATGAAAGCCACTCCCATCAAGAGTGAATATGGCAAAAATACAACATCATAAAAAATGTTTACTGCTTCAATGTTTTGTGATCAACCAATATTTATTTTATGACATTTGATAAGTTGAATAACAAAAACAGCCAGGAGAGCAAAACTCTAAACCTTTTCTGGAGGACTCCCCAAACTACACTCCACCAATACTGGAAAGGTGGAGGCCAGCATGTGCTACATGAAGCACCACGGCAACTTATCTAAATGGCCTTTAACGCAACATAAATGGACAGTATATCAAGCTTGGAAAAGAATCCTGCCAGTTCTGTTACATTAGCTAAGACACCTGTGATAGCTAGCATCGAGTGATGAGGACAGGGGCGTGGCCATTTTCCACTCCCAGCCACGATTGGTGCACCACCCCACATGGGCACTCTGACTTTTAAATGTTTTTTCTGAACTAACACACCATGAACCCTTAATAATTAACATGCACTATCTTTAGGCACTATTATTTCTTTTTTCCATTGGTTTAATAAGGCTTATGATAATAAGAGTTTCTCAGAACACTGAACCGTTCACACTAAACACCAGGTTCCTCAAACACAGTTGACTGAAGTGTAATGGACTCAGTTAAGGTGTGGTTGTAATGCTGGGTTATCTGTCAGATAAAAAAAAACGTTTGTCTTCAAAGCTCCAAAATGGCAGCTTTACAAGAAAAGCATCTTAACTTATAATAGAGGTTAAATGTAAAATGTGCATAAGTGACTTAAGATTCTGTTTTCAAATTCTGTAAAAATGTAAAACTTGACAAAAACTGAGACAATGTTTTGTTCCAATAGCAACAAAAACTAAATTCATTGCCTGCATGTATATATATATATACTGTATTATTTATATACCTGTGAGTGCACTCGTGAGCTGGTAAAATTAACTGAACCTTGACATTTTCACAAAAATTGCAAAATACAAAAGGCTATACCCTTGTGTTTTTGTTCATTTAGGCACATCCTCAAATTTGATTTTTTTTTTTTGTTACAAACACGTGTAAAACAGTCTAAAAATGACTCCAAAAGAAGGTTTCTTGCAAAAAATGTCATGTTTTTCTTAAAAATGAATTTTTAAATTTGTCATAACATGATCCATTTTCTTTTTATAAAATGAATTTTTCTTCATGGAATCATTGCAAAACATCAAAATACAGTCCATAAAATATGTTCCTGCCCATATTGGCCTTTAAACTAATCTAGGTGTCTTTCTGTGGACTTTGTGTGAGAGTATGAACTTCAGCACAGACATGGTGCTGGAGCAGTGTGTACATGTGTGTTTTGTGTGACCTGTGGAGGGCAGGTACGGAATATGTCCATGACTGCTCTGATTACAGAGAAAGAAATGCAGAGGTGGAGAAAATAGAAAGCTGTGATAAGAAAGAGCAGCCCAGGAACAAGGTATCAACAGAGAAGTGAAAAAGAGACGACAACAAGAGTCCAAATACAAAAGGAGCAAATATACTTTTCAACCACTTACTTCATCATGGAAGGAATTGATTTACCTTTGGTGAGTCAACAGCAAATCCTCTCCTACAATTCTTAAATTTCAGAAAAACACTACATACTATAATACACATTTTAATTTTAATAATACCTGCTGAATTTTGCAGTGTTTTAAAATTGATGACGGTTAGACCAGTAGAAACTATCCAAACCTTTTTAGAAAAACATATTTACAAGTTTTATTTTGCGTGTAATGTTGTTTTCACTTTGAAAAAGTGGAGAATAACTAACTTGTTCTTAAAGTAAAGCTTTAATATACACGGTGTGGTGTAAGAAAACTGGGCTACACCTTATGCTGATTAAATACAGAGACTTTTTACTTTGGTTTTGTTAGTTTAAGGATTAGCAATATTTTTTTTAATTGAATTAGCTAATTGAAGGGTTAGCTTTAATATAATGATTCATATTCAATGTAAGATTCTGTTGTTAAATTTGGTTTAATTAAAGTCAAGATGAGCTTTTACAAACCATCTACAAGTGGACACTCTAAAATGTTGAGAAAATCAAGGATATCCTTCATTTAAATGTGGAAATAAACAACATATTTTAAAAATAAAGGACTTATTGTAGATCATTGTTTAAATTTAGTAGTGGTGGCTACACACAGGCCCTAGTGGCATAGTGGTTAGGAACGTGACCTTGTTAATGGAGTCAATGTCCGTGTGCAGAAACCATCAATGTACCGTTCTACACTGCTCATCAGACACTGTATAAATGGGTTAAATGTCATATTTCATTGTGGTGCACTTTGTGTAACAGGGTGTATTCACAATGACAAATAGAGTAGTACCCCACTATATTTTGAGTCGCTGGCTATTTGTGGATTTTTATTTGGAACATATTTGCGGCATTAGTATTCAAATTCAAATTCAAATTCAAATTTTATTTGTCACATACACAGTCATATACAGTATGATGTGTAGTGAAATGCTTTGGCGACCGCCCGTGACCTCAGGATACAAAACAAGAAGCAATTTTAAAGACATTAAAAAACTTAACAATAAATAGAGCAAAGATATTTTAAACTTCTAAAGAAATATAAAGAATATAAAAACCTTATGTAAAATAATGTAATATAAACAAAACTATATAACAGGTGCAAATGGCAAATGTGCATGAATGTGAGTGAAAGTATGTGGATAGTATTAAAAAAGCATAGGCTAAACTAGTGTAATGCATACATACAGTACCGAAAATATAAGCATAGGCTACGCTAGTATACAGTATGTTACAGTACTCACTATAAATGTTATATTTACCTTGCTATATTCTTATAAACGTGTTCTTCATGTGTTTAATTTTGTCTAGAATTTGTTTAAAGAGTGTGGGAGAATAATTTGGTGCTTAAACTATTTTTTAAAGCATTTTGGGGGGTGCTGCCCATGTATCATGTATTTTCACATTTCACAGGGAGTTTTTGAACATAAGGAGGGAAAGGAACAACTGTAGTCACTTTTCACCTTGTTTTTTACACACCTGCAGGCCATTGTCTCCTCCCATTTACTAGTGTGTTCAGGTGACTTCAGCAGAAACTTGTGTTGAGTTTCAGTCATGTGGTCATTAAAAACAAATGTGGAACATTATTACTCTTTTTTCAAAAGTTCAGACATTCTGTTTTATCCATTCAGACTGGTCCAACTGCAAGAAGGAAGTGATGTTTTTATAGATTTCCTCTTTAAATCCAATCTGATTCAGGAGATTAAGTGAAACAAGATCTGCTTGTGCTGGACACTTAGAGGTACTGATTTAAGAAAAAAAAACAGAAGCGGTCTCTTCTTTATTTCCAGAGCTGTATATTGGTGAATTAAACTGCTTCAGTTTTGTAAAGTGTTGATATTACCAACACATTTGACATACAGTATGTTGAGCCCTAGAGACTGATGATGAAAAACCATTTAAACCAGAATAAAAAGCATCAGCCCATTTCAATATATACTGTTTAGTGTTTGTACTGATTTAATTTTGTGATTCTATTCTTTTTCACTACTTTGCCTGAATTAAAAATGTCATTTTTCTTGTATATGAAGTCAGTTAGTCGGCCAGAGCTCTTTGATTTTGAAGGCATTTCCATGATCCATTACTTTACTGACAACTGGGAGAACATTCAAAAGTTCCAAGCAAGACCAGATGACATTCTCATTGCCACTTATCCCAAAGCAGGTAAGTCGGCCTCCTTAATCCAATTTTTGACCAAGAATACAAGAATATTAAGAATGCTAAAATGCTAGAAGTAGCTAATGGGTAATGGGTATATATATATAGAGAGAGAGAGAGAAAGGGATGATTTTAGTCGTCATGTTTTATCTTCTGTCTAAATAAATGAGAAGAAGCTGCAGGACATTTTGTGCTGTAAATACCATCACCTTTCCGTCTGTGAGGAGAATAATAGCTCGTCTCTAATAAACACCTCTCTCTATTAAACGCTAGGCCGTCCCAATCATTTTTTTAATAAACACCGGGGCTACTATTGGAAGACATACGGTAATTTAATCAGCGATAACATTGGAAATCTTTTCCTTGAACTTTCATCAGTTCAAGAATATTAAGAATGCTAAAATGCTAGAAGTAGCTAATGGGTAATATATATATATATATACACCGGTATATATAAATTGTTTTTTTTGTGCATATTGTTTTAAAGTGTTTTGGAATACATTCTTTCATAAAAATATTTGAATGGTCCAATGTAGATGTTTTATAGATTAGCCTTATAGTTCAGCTCATTTTTAACCAAAATTCAGCAAAATATGTATTTAATGTAACTGAACTTTCTATTTGCTTTAACACTAAACTCCAAAACTTAACCTTAAAACTAGCTTAAGCTTCAAACTTCAAAATATAAAGCTGTTAAAATCAACTGATTTGGAAAATCCAGACAGTCTATATAAAGTATCTTGGATAATATATAGCGGGCTATCAAAATAAAGTGTGACTGAATTTTCCTAGCAGGGAAACACAATTAAAATAGCCAAGAAGACATACATTTACATTAAAACACAAAGTATAGAGGCTTTTGGACCAAACTGCTCTAGGGAATGTTTGAGAGGCTGGAAAGAAATCTTGAGAACTTCAAGGGCATTTCTTCAGTTTTAATTCACACTGTAGGAATTCTGAAATGACATAAGTTAACAGTTGTTATTGCAACCACATACAAGGAGGTGGAGGATGCTGCTGTATTTCCTCTGCTGCATATCAGCTCAAAGGCCTGACCATTAGTGTTGGTCCAGTTGTCTGTGTTGTTTCTCGCTTTTAAATCCAAGAACTTTTGTTTACACAGCTGTTTTACATGGTTTGTATTAAAAACCATGTTGCAAGTTGTTACAACAGCAGTGATATTTTATAGTTCAATATTAATCATTTCCATTCAATACAGGGCTGTTTCTGTTCAATACTATACAAAGGTATTGAACAATTCAACATGGGGCAAATTATTATATTGATCAATTTTATGCAGAATATAGATATACAAACAAGCCCACCATGAGGCAGAGCCTGCGCTTTCCCCTTTTCAGAGAACAAGAAGGAAAAGCAGCATGTATGTTATGTACTAATCACAACATACAACCAATAAGACCTTCAATTTTGGAAAAGCTCCTACTGTTAAGCAATTACAATTTGGACCTTGTTAAATTTATTTTTGTTTTATGTTGTTTTTCCTTTTTACACTCTTTTGTGTCTCTCACCACTGTTGTGTAATTCTGTCCTGTCTGCACTTGAGGAGTTTCATTGTTTTATTTTTTTTTATTTGTTCTTTGTACTGCAACTTCCTCCAACCCCATTTCCAAAGTTAGCATTTTTAATGAAATGCAATAAGATAAAAAAAAAAAGTTTAAATTTCTTAACTCTGTGGTTAATTTAACTGATAAATTATTATGATTATTTTAACTGATTGACAACAAAATTAGTATTTGAGACCTGCAACACTCTTAGTCACTGTAAGCCACGCCCATTTCTGCTCACAGCGACTGGTGGCTGCTCTGTTTTCATATCCTAACCTGTTACCTGCTCACCTACTTACTGTAGAATGTCTCAAAATGGAAAATGAAAAACTTTTATATTCCAGTATATTGCAGATGTCAAATTCTAAAAACTAAAAACTAAAAAAAATTAAAACACATTTACCGTATATCTTCTAATAATAGTCCATCTCTTATAGTTTGAAGAGATGTTGGTTAGGATTTTGCCCTTGAGATCAGAAAGTTGCAGGTTTAATTCCCACCCTGGGCACCACTGAGGAACCCTTGAGCAAAGTACCTACTGTCTCCACTTCCATGTGTGATGGGTTAAATGCAGAGGAAGCATTTCGTTGTGGTGTGTTCTCAATGGCATATTTTCGCTTTTCACTTTACTTTCACTTAAACCACTCCCACAATAACAGTAGCATCACCGTATCACCGCCGAACAGACAGAGGGATGATTTTAGTCGAGATGTTTTATCTTCTGTCTAAATAAATGTGAAGAACCTGCAGGACATTTTGTGCCATAAATACCATCACCATTGCATCTGTGAGGAGAATAATAGCTCGTCTCCAACAAACGCCGGTCTCTATTAAACACCAGGCCGTCCCAATCATTTTTTGAATAAACACCGGGGCTACTATTGGAAGATATACAGTAATTTAATCAGCGATAACATTGGAAATCTTTTCTTTGAACTTTCATCAGTTAAAGTTCAAGAGAATAAACAAATCACACATTTATGTTATTACATTTTATGAAAAAATCCAACTTTTCTGTAATTTTTGGTTGAAATAAACCCCTGTGTCACATTCTGCCTCTTATCTACATCAGGAACTACATGGGTATCTTATATTTTGGACCAGCTCTACTTTGGCAATGGAGTGGCGGAGCGCCAGGCTTCACTTCCTATCTACCTGCGAGTACCTTTTCTTGATGGAGCTTTTCCTGGAATGCCTTTAGGTCAGTGACTCTGCCTTCTCTGATATATCTCAATTCAAACATCAACAGATTTCATGGAGAGGGATTTTGTTCTTACGTAGGGACTGAACTGGCAGACAAGCTGCCCACCACTCCACGCCTCATCAAAACTCACCTTCCTGTTCAGTTGGTGCCCAAGTCCTTCTGGGAAAATAACTGCAAGGTACAGTTTGATCCCCACTGATCCAGAACATTAAGCCTGACTGCAGAAATTCTCCACTCTCTTGCATGTGGGACACAGATTTTCATAGTAAGTATCAATCATGGAAAACGGGAAGGAGCTTTGTCAGGGACATTATCTCCACTATAATAGTACATAATGGCCAAAGTCTTCTCAGTAAGGCCTACGTTCTATGACTTCATCTCAACTTTAAGCATAAGAAAGGAGAATTGGAGATGTTATGCTGCTTTAGCAAAGTGTGCAACATGGGGAAAATGTAGAATGCTGTTCTCTCAAAGAGTCAAAAAGAATTTAGTTGAATATATAGCAAAATTGTTGGGTTATTATGAAACACATACTTCCTGACATTTTTTCATATACGGTACATGCACTTTTCCTGTTAAATCAGTGTATTGAGTTCTAAATATTCTAGATGTATTATTAATCATCTCCCTCATTCTAGGTTATCTATGTAGCTCGCAATGCCAAAGACAATGCTGTGTCTTATTTTCACTTCAATCGGATGAACATGGTGCAGCCTGAACCAGGAGATTGGAACACTTTTCTGCAGACGTTCATGGATGGAAAATGTGAGTGCAAAAGTGATATCTCAAGCCATCCAGCAGCAGCGAACTGTAGAACATGCCCATGCAAGCATTGGAGAACTGAGGGGTTGCAGACCCTCTGATCACACCACCCAAAACCCATCTCAAAATATTTGAAAAACAGCTAAACAAGACAATGACTATTGGCCATTGTCAATTTTTTAAAAAACCAACAATTCCAAATATGGGGATGACATTAACTATATTAACTACCTATAGAATGCCATAAACATAAATGTAGAGCTCTATTATCAACATGTAATGGCCTAAAACATTTTTGTTCCAGAATTTTTTTATGGTGCATGGTGGTCTCCAAACCAGCCAGTCAGTAGTAATATTAATATTATGGACATTTCAGAGCTATATTAAAATCTACTTTACCTTTAGCTGTGTTTGGTCCTTGGTATGATCATGTGCGTGGATACTGGGAGAAGAAGCAGAGCTACTCAAACATTCACTACATGTTCTTTGAGGATATGGTGGAGGTAAGGAACATACAAAAGAAAATCGACAAGCTTAGCGGTTACAGTTTACTGTATGTATTATGCTGCATTTTTCCCATTAATTGATTAGCATGGGTCCATAACTTGAGCTTTTGAACATTTCTCTCCTGTTTGTCTAGGACACAGGGCGTGAGGTGGACCGTTTGTGCTCCTTCCTTAGTTTGTCTACATCAGCTGAGGAGAAGGAAAGGGTCACAAAAGGCTCTCACTTTGATGTCATGAAGCAGAACAAGATGGCCAACTACTCTACAGTTCCAGTCATGAACTTCAAGATCTCACCATTCATGCGAAAAGGTTAATATACCAGGAACCCTTATGGCATGTTGACTACACATGGATAGTGTACAGACAGACATTTCAGAATCAGAATCAGAATCAGAATCAGAAAAACTTTATTGTCCCTAAGGAAATTGCTTATGTAACGACTGTGACATAGAGACAATGACATAAAATAACATGCATCCTACACTAATGAAAATACAAAGGTAATAAATATAAAAGGTAATTTGGTCTATATTCTAAAGCAGAAGTATGTCAAATATATATACATTTACATTTATGTAAAGTATATAATATATAAAGTATAAAATATATATAAAATATATAAAGTTTCAATAATATTAAATTAAAGTTCCAAATGATAAAAAGTGCAATAATAACAATGTCTTCATACAAATTCCATTATAAAAGACATTGAAATTTGTTGGGAAGATTTCACATACCGTATTTCCCCAACAATAAGCCGTCCCACATTATAGGCCGCCCCATTCTATAAGCTGCAGAAAATGTTCATTTATGTTTTAAAACTCTAAGATAAGATAATTTACGATCTGAAGTAGAAGCATCTGACTTGAGTTGATACCGGTAGTGATATTATATGAGCATGAACAATTCAATTGTGAAATTTTTATACATATCATGTAAGCTCTGCATTGTAGAATTTAAGCTCCAGGTATTGTTTCCAGATATTGCTTCTCAAAAACAACGTCTGCAATATCCAAGAACAATACTTTATATATTCTTTATTTCTCTCTATGTTGCTTTCTGAAGGGAAAGTCGGGGACTGGAAGAACCACTTCACTGTGTCTCAGAATGAACAGTTTGATGAACACTACAAGAAAAAGATGAAGAACACCACCCTCCTGTTCCGAACACTGATATAAAGGACTATCATTGTGAAAAATACATGTTTTTTTTTAAATGCCATAGTTTGGTGCAATATGAAAATAATCACACTGTCAAAATGTACTGTTCACTCCCAGTCCATACAGATCATACATGGAAACTAATGAACAAAATCACATTTACCCACCTATTCAACCCACAACCGTTTAGCCTCAGTCATTCCCACTGAAGTTATAACCAGTACTCGAGTTGAGGGAGAATGAGGAGGGATGTCCGCTCTGATGTTGCAAAGCAAATTTACAGAATGCAGGTTCAAGCCTTTGGTAAGAAAGCCAAAAACTACAGAGGCAAAGAAAATCCCTAACCCTGGAAGAAGATACCTTCACTGAATTCCAAAAGAGAAACTTATCCTGCACCGGGTGACACGACACCAGATACCAAAAGAGAATTTAAGAATATCATTATTGAAATAACAAACACTAAGAGGCAGAAGAATGCAGATTTAACCATTAGTGACTAGTAGAGTCCCTAACAGGAGTTGGATCAATTAAGAGTCTTTAAGCTTTAAGCCTTGTTAATGCTGTATGATTTTAGTCAAGTTTATGAGATGATAAGTGATGGCTGATCAAGAAAAACAAATTGCAACCCAGACAGATGGGCAGATAAACTGAATTACTTTCATTTGAATTTTGTTTAAAGGGTATGAAAATATGAATGTAAAGACCTAGCAGTAACAGCAAAAAAGATTAGTCAATAGGATTTTATGAGATCGCTGACATTGTCACGATCTCTACAGTATTTACACTAAGTGACTTGTGTTCCTGTAATCGGGAGTCTCATACACAACCTTATAACTGATCTGCGACCTGGGTGTTCACAATACAAGATCTCTCACTGGTGAGAAGTTATTCTACCATGAACCATTCAGCCCCTGAGTTTGCTCTGACTGGTGAAGCTCCACGGCCATGACACACACCCTCACTAAACTTGGTGGCTATATAAAGCTCACACCCACCTTTTAAAAGGAACAATCATAGCAATACCCCTGGGGAACCAGAGATATATACACACAAACCTTTGAATATTGGAAAATGCAACCACACACCCCCTCATTTATCTCTGCTTGTAAATCTGAGGGATTGCGTGGGTTGTGGGATCTTCAGAGAGTTGGCGGTTCTATATCAGCTCTACATAATGCAGTTAATTTTTGCAGATTTATCATAGACATGTAGCAGTATCACCAGCCCTGACATTAATTATGTTTGACCCAGCACTATTCTGAGGTGAACCATGTCGTGAAAGATGTATCCCTCTGACTGGCTGGTGCTCTTTGTCAATCTTGAGCAACTTCTCCAAACTACTAGTTCACATATAACAGCTTGTTGTTATATGGAGTCACTTCAAATACAAAGCTTTTGTCCAATGTGACTCTGCAATCTTGTCGCTGAAGTCTTGTAGTAAGAACAAGGCTTAACTGGTAGAAGTAGCTTCCGTTTTAACAGAAGTAACTTTGGTTAGGGATGGGCAGCACATGAAGAATGAACGTGATGGTTGATCTGGTTAAGTACAGGTGAGGTGGTAGCCCCAGTGATGGCTGATCAAGCTGAATGGGTGGGCAGTCATTCATCTCAGAAAAGAATGCAAATGCAAATTGTAAGTCAGAAAGGTGGGCAGATGTCCTACTCGGATAAACTGAATTAAATTTGTATGAATTTCAAATTCAATTTCAAATTCAAATTGTATTTGTCACATACACAATCAGAATACAAAACAAGAAGCAATTTAAGACATTAAAAAATTTAACAATAAATAGAGCAAAAATATTTTAAACTTCTAAAGAAATATAAAGAATATATATATATATATATATTACAGACATGAGAGCACTCATTGACATTGGCATCACCACCAGCCCCCACATGAAACAAGAGTGATCATGTGAGAGTGATGGGACATCAACAATATTCCCATTTATTTTTATTCTCTGTAAACATTAATTGACTTATTAAAGCTTATTAACCAGAAGACTATTTCACAGCTTGAGGTTTTGTATGAAAAGGCTCTTCCCCCTGCTGCTATAACGTTAATCAATCTGGGAAGTAGTAAATGGCCAGAACCTTGTGCTCTGACTAAGCATGGTGGCTCAACATAAAAGAAAACTTCACAAGTTCATTTAGTTTCTATTGGAAAGCTGGATAACAATTTATTCCAATAATCCAGTCAAGGTTATGAAGATGTAAACTAAATCATTTACAAATCTTTTTCATTTGTAATATCTAAAATGATGTAATGAGGAACAGGATGAAATTGTGAGCAGAACCAATTTATTGAACAAGTTAAATAAATGAAAACCTGAGAGCCAGACCAAATGAGAAGCATCAGAAAGAAGGGAAAACACACACAGAGGTAAGACTTGGGACTGTGGAGCAAATGGCAAGTAACTAGGAATGGTAAAAAAAGAAAAGAAAGAAAAGCTTAGGGAAATCCATTCCCAATCCAGTGTTTTACTGCTGAGACGCTAAGCTGAGAAGGAGCCGTGAAATAATCAGGTATAAGTGATATGCTCAGGTACAAGTTAAAACTTGATAGCATCCAGTATTTTGAATGACAGCCTGATATTTGGTGAGACAAGACATCTTTGCCATTGGGCAAAGTTCTGGGTTCCAGTAAGGATGGCCCTTGCCAGGGGTACAGAAAAAAGGTAATCTGTCTTCTGCAGACTGCAAGAGATTGGCAAACACCGGCCCTCTGCCATGCAGCAGCTGAGGAGGAAGAGAAATTTGAGAAATTCCTGTGCCCCAGTGCCGCATTTGGAGCAGTGCTTGAAAGCCCGAGAGCCTTTACCGGTTACCAACCAATGGTGTGGCAGAGTGCCAATGCAGATAGTTCTGTAGTCTGTCTAACACAATTGTGTGATCTATAGTGTCAAATGCTGCACCCTGAGGTCAAGCAAAACCAGCAAAGAAACATAACCTTTATCAGATCGTTTACTGTCTGTAGTAGAGCTGTTTCAGTGCTGTGTCAAAGCTAAATTCAATCATTTCATAGTCACAAGCTCCAATCTGCACACTTGGATACAGTGATGTGAAGCCATTTTATCCTCTGAACTTGGAGTAGGGAGTTCACAGGAGAATCATAAAATTTTTGAAATACTTTGATTACACAGACAATGCTTGTGTGTGCAAATTATGATCAGGTGAAAGTGATCTGGTGATAGGCGGTACACAATGTGTCTGTGACTAGATAAAAAAGGGGGGCAAAGATCAGCTCTAACACGTACTATATAGTAGAGCAAGAGAAAAGAGTTCCTGACCAGATCAAGAGAACACTGAAAAAAAAGAAAACATCATGGAAGGACCTGCTTTCCCTTCGGTAGGTCAGCTGCAAATCTTTCCCAATTTCCCCATAACAATACAACATAGTTCAGTTTTTAAATTAATTAACACATTTTCTTCAATTTTTTCATATGATTCATGAAGCCGTACACTCGAGCTGAGATTATTGACTTTGAAGGCATCTCTATGACTCATTTCTTTACTGAAAACTGGGAGAACATTCAGAACTTCCAAGCAAGACCAGACGACATCCTCATCTGCACTTTTCCTAAAGCAGGTGGGTGGTTTTAGCTAAACCTCTCTTTTGTAAATGGCCACCTTCAACAAATTGGACAAATATATATTATGTTATGCAGTATGTGTTATTAATCAGTCCAGTTTCTCTGTTTAGCAGCATCCGAAGTTCATTTTATGATAAAGGAGGAATAAAATGTGGCATGCAGCTGTCTATACACAATATAAAGTGCAATGCTGTCCATTATAAAACATGTTATTAAATAAAATGGTTCACAATTGAGTAAATGGTGTGATGGAGTCCTGTTCTAACATATAATATTGCACTATTGAGTATATTCTGGCAGTGGGGACCAGGCACGTTTTACGGCCTACGGGTAAAAGCTGTTGTTCAGTTTTGAGCTATAGCATCTTGCAGAGTGGAGAGGGTAGTAAATGGAGTCTTTAATAATTTTACTGGTTTTCCGCTGGAGTCTATCAGTGTTAGACGTCCTTGAGGGGGTAGTGCTGTCCCAATTACCCGCTCTGCTGTCCTCCCCACCCACTGCAGGTTTGTCCTGTCCTCCTCATAGCAGCTGAACAGCAGTAGGTCAGTCTCCATGATGGAGTGGTAGAAATTGATCAGCAGGTTTTGGGGGAGGTGGACTTGTCACAGCTTCCTGAGGAAGTACAGTCTTTGCTGTGCGTTCCCCACCTGGACCATGTTGTGGACCAGGTAAGGTCAGCTGAAATTTGAAGCTCTCCACCCTCTCTACCTTCTCTCCATCAATGTAGAGATCCTCAATCCACGTAGATCTTCTGAAGTCTATTATCTATTGATCTCCTCCAGGTTATTGTTGTAATGCTATTGGCGCAGATGCTGAACCTGATTCGTTGTTGTTGTTAATCAGGGCCACGATGGTGGTGGAAATTTATCATGGTGTTACTGGTGTGACTGATAGTGCAGTTATGTGTGAATAGTAAGTAGAGAAATGGACCGAAGACACAGCCCTGCGGCATAATTGTGTTTAAGACTGGGGTCTTGTTGCTGAGGAAGTCTGGTGTCCACATCCACAGTGAGCTGGTGGCCCAGGTTGCTCAGCTTATGAACTAGTTTGTGGGGATGTACTGTATTAAAAGCAGAGTTAAAATCCATAAACAGCATCCTCACATAGGAGTTACTGTTGTCCAGGTGTGTGAGGGCCGTATAAAGAGCTGTTATTATTGCATCCGTTTATGACCTGATTTCCATGCATGCAAACTGATGTGGATCAAGATTTACAGGAACGGCTGCTTTAGTGTTTGATAATATCAGTCTTTCAAAACATTTAGTAATGATGGAAGGTAGAGTAAATGGACGATAGTCCTACAGACAGTTCATTGTTAAAAAGGGCAGATAGAAATAAAATATAATAGTGGCATTAAAAAATTACATTATAAAAAGAACATCACATCATTAGTCAAATGCAAGTGAGAAAAAGTAGGTTTTTAAACCACATTTAAAAGTTGCGACATTGTTGACATTGAGTGATTGTGGTAATCTTGCTTACAAAGCATTGCAGTAGTTGAGGTGAGAGGATATGAAAGCATGAGTGACATTGTCTTTGAAAGATAGAAATCAATAATAATAATAATAATAATAATAATAATAATAATAATAATAATAATAATAATCATCATCATCATCATCATCATCATCATTTGAATTTATATAGTGCCTTTCTCAAACCCAAGGTCACTTTACACAGCAAAATATCAAACAAAACTAAAAATAAATTAAAACAGTTCAGACACAAAAGCAGTGACAAACAAACAGCTGAATTAGGAAATCAAGAATGAGCAGTGGAATAGCACAGACAAAGACCTGATTGAATTGTTTACATACTTCAGGGGGCGAATCTGTAATAACTGAAAGAGCAGGTTTAGTGAGTGTGTTTATACTGCTAAACAGTGCTAGCAAGGTTGAAGATGGGTGTAAGTAGCAGCATTAGCTGCAAGTAGAAACATATACTGTACCATCAGATGCTCTATATCCAGACAGCAATGTATGTCTTTAACTGTAGCATTAGCACACAAGCTGTTGTTCACAAACACACCGTCCTCCTCCTGTCCTACTCTATTGTCTTGTCCTCTTTGGAGCTAGCATTGTCTGTTAGCTCAATTGCGGTGAGTGGGGTGAGAGAGTTCAACCAAGTCTCAGTTTGTAGCTGGTTTCAGGGTTTTAGCGTTTAGCTTAGCATTTAGCCCCCTCTCATACCTATTCCCCCTCTTGTGCCACTCCAGCGGGGGGATGTTGAAGGTAGAGAGACGCAGGCCTCTGAATGTTCAGAGCAATGGATTCCCTGACTTCTTTCTTTAGAAATGGGAGGCTTATTATAGTCCTGTTGTTGTATTGCAAGTGTGACTGTCAAATAACTTGCAAATAGAAAAACAAAAGAAAGTGAGAAAAGGAAAACACGTCCCAGTTGTGAAGAGAGCTGGGCCACTGCGACTGTTTGCATCACCATCTTGTAAGCATGTGAAGGCAGAGTGATGATGTGATCTGAATATCAATACAGAAGAGCAAGCATCAGCATTAGATGGTTCTAAGATCATGACAGCAAATTGTTGTTTATAGCACTAAGAAACACAGCACTCGACTCCAACACTGGCTTTTCTCCAACAGGGACTACCTGGGTGTCCTACATCTTGGACCTGCTCTACTTTGGCAATATGGCACCAGAGCGGCAGACTTCCTTACCTATTTACATGCGGATACCTTTCCTTGAGTCAACCATGCCTGGGACACCTACAGGTATGTGGTCCTTATATCCCCCCACTCCATGCCCCCTGGGATATAAAATACATTGATCATTGTTGTTATTGTTCATAAAAACTGTAGCTATGTATGTAGCCAAAATAGCTCATTGAGGACGAACCAACAGGGCTAATATAAATCTAAATTTCAGAGTTTTTCATCCATTACCAGGAACAGAGTTGGCAGACAAGTTGCCCACCACACCACGCATCATCAAAACTCATCTTCCGATTCAGTTGGTGCCAAAGTCCTTCTGGGAACAGAATTGCCGGGTACAATACGCGTGGCTCCTTTTTGTATGCTATTTAAAGGCCTTCTCTGATGTGATATAATTTGTATGTATTACATTATATTGCGTAGAGAAAGTAGTAGTGTCATTACTGTGCAGAAAGAATCTCTACATCTTACAGTTGTTATGCAACAAGTATTATTTTACAGCAACCTAAGATAAAGTGCTTTTGCAAGCAAAACTTTAGCAGTATGTGCCGTGTGAGCAATTGTTTCTTTGCAAGCAGCACATGGCTCGGCTCTGCTCTGAACCCACTATGGTCTATATCTCTGCCAACATCTCAGTTACAACCATAATGGAGGGCAAACTGGTCTCTTTTGAACTCTTAAAGGCTTTAAACATTACAACATAAATGTTTATTACTTTCCATAGTCTTCTATAGTTTTATTTATCTCATGAATGATAAATCTTTCCAGGTTGTTTACGTTGCTCGCAATGCCAAAGACAATGTAGTGTCTTTTTTTCACTTTGAACGGATGACCGTTATAGCACCTGACCCTATAGACTGGAACACATATCTTCAGAGGTTCATGGACGGAAAGAGTGAGTGAAACATTTATTGATTCTAAGGAGATGTACAGTCTTAAATAACAGATTTTGTCATTGAAAAGATTTTAACAGTCTCTCTAGGACACGGAAAAAATACACAATATTTTCAGCAAACATTGAGGCATAGTTACTTTTTATTACATAAATTGAATTAAAATAAAACATAAAAACATGATCATGGCACTGTGCAAAATTTTAGCCATCCTAGATTTCCAAAGTCTCAGCAGACTCAGGAGTGGTGGTGCACCATTCCACAAGACATTAATGGAAGAGTCAGTAGAAGAAAACCTTACCTGCATCCCCATCATAAAATCCAACGTCAAAAGTATGCAACAGAACATCTACAGAAGCCTGAATGCAGCAAAGGCATGTTTGGAGAAAAAAGGAGCAGCATTTCATGAAAAGAACACCTTGCCAACCATTAATCATGGGAGTGGATCTATCATGCTTTGGGGTTGTGTTGCAGCCAGTGGCACAAGAAACATTGCACAGGTGGAGGGAAGAATGGATTCCACTAAATACCAGCAAATTCTAGAAGCAAACATCACACCATCTGTAAAAAAAGCTGAAGCTGAAAAGACGATGGCTTCTACAACAGGACAATGATCCTAAACATACATCAAAATCCACCATGGACCTCAAGAGACACAAGCTGAAGGTTTTGGAATGGCCATCACAGTCCCCTGATTTAAACATCATTGAACATTTGTGGGTAGATCTTAAAAGAGCTGTGCATGCAAAACAGCCAAAGAATATTACAGAACTAGAAGCTTTTACAAGGAAGAATGGGAGAAAATCCCAAGTACAAGAACTGAAAGACTTTTAGCTCTAAAAGTGTTTGCAAGCTGTGATATCTGTTTTTACTTGTCATGTTTGTTGCTGAAAATATTGTGTATTTTTTCCATGTCCTAGAGAGACTGTGTTACATCTTTTCAATTTATCAAGGGGTGCCCAAACTTTTGCATAAGACTGTATATAAACCAGTGGCAGTGATTTAATGATATCATAATCGTAAAATTGTATCGTAAAAGCCTTTTACTGTATATCACCTTTATAGCTGTGTTTGGTCCATGGTATGATCATGTGTGTGGATTCTGGGAGAAGAAGCAGAGCTACTCAAATATTCACTACATGTTCTTTGAGGATATAGTGGAGGTAGACAACATACAGCTGAAAAATCATAAACAACTCAATGTTGATTAGTGAAGATCCAAGTTTGAGATTATTTTTTTTCCTGCTTGCCTAGGACACTGACCGTGAAGTGGAACGTTTGTGCTCTTTTCTTGGTTTGTCTATGCCAATAGAAGAGAGGGAAAAAATTACGAAAGGTGTTCACTTTGATGTCATGAAGCAGAACAAGATGACCAACTACTCTACAATCCCAATCATGGACTTCAAGGTCTCACCATTCATGCGCAAAGGTTAGGGATTTCATCTCTACAGGCCCACTGATCAAAGACTTTACAAATTGTAATGGTTCCTTGTCAGCTGAAATATGGGTTGGCATATCGTCATGAACATAATGGATCTCTAGTTGAGATCAAGCTAAAAAATGAAATGATAGGTCACCATTAGAATGCAAAGAAGGTTTTCACAGTGTATGTTGATGGAATCTGTGTATTGCTTTCTAAAGGGAAAGTCGGAGACTGGAAGAACCATTTTACTGTGGCTCAGAACGAGCAGTTTGATGAACACTACAAGCAGACGATGAAGAACACCACCCTCCAGTTCCGAACACAGATTTAAGCATCACATCGCCTACATATTGTACATCACTTGTTGGTTGGGTCATACACACACCAGTGTCCAGTCTCACAACTTTTCTCTCACACACATTCATAGGCTCACATGCAAACCTTCATTTTGTCAATCCATGATTCAGTAAAGTACATGGATTTTGTACTGTATGTGTGCATTATTGTGTGTGTGCCATTGGTAACATCTTTCTGAATAAAAAAAACTAATATAAACGATTTTAGCCATTTTTAAACAGTTCTTCTCTATGTTCTCATTAATAAAATATCAAATATTGTATATTTCTCCCAAAATGTGTGACAATGAGTATAAATAAAGAAACCTGCCAAACTAGCACAAATCCTTAATAGTAAAGAGGGTGGCATTGCTGAACTGAGTAGTAATCTTACACCACAAACAAAACACAAGGTCGTCTTGCATCAGCAAGGTGTATTATGGTGTTTTCAAAATGGCTATTCAAGTTCCTCTGAAGAAGCACAAAGAAATGGGCAAGATTAAGAACCAGAAATGCACAGCTCATCCAAGGAAACTTGGATGGGAAACATGGGGACCCATAGAAAAATAAAGTGACCAATAGAGTGAACTGGAAATGAAATTCAAGGAAAACACATTGCTTTGGCAACCATAATAGTGTCTGACAGTAGCCCCGTTTACATGGACACTTTTTTGCACTTTTAATCCGATTAAATACAGAAACCGATTAAAAATGTCCCA
>JBBIGC010000018.1:4062400-4083239 GCA_037576955.1 Lepidarchus adonis | reverse complement strand
CCAATCTCAGGCTTCCCAGAAGTGACTGACAGCTTTCTTAACGAATAATATGCTTTCTAACAAAAACATAGGCGGGTCAAAACATTAACCCATTAACAACCCATGAGCGTGCGTATGGATTATGAATCTGTGGGTACGGATTCAAAAACCGAACATTCGGTTTATAAAATCTGAGTGCACGGATTGGACCCAGCAGGTTTGACATGACTGAATTGCAAAGAACACTTGGAAAGAACAACAAAAACATTTAATTTTAAATAAATTAGTTTTATGCAAAGAAATTTCTACAACATGTTTTTAAAAACGATTTACGACAAAGCCTGTTTTTTAGGTTCAAGATTGTTTGTCATATACTAGGTGGTTAAGCAACTATAACATGTAATGAAATGTTCCCTGAACATTCCTGAGACTTAGATTAGCATATCAAATAGACTAAACAGAGAAGAGATTTAAGTAATACAAGAAAAGTGTTACAAAAGATAAAATACACTATAAAAATATAAACCTTTACTGTAATAATTGAAAATGTAAATAAGAACTGTATGTGCAAGTATACATTACTATGAGTTGTACAGCACAGTTGTAAAACATTTTATACCAAATCATAAACCCTTTTGATCAGTTTTCAAAATTATTTAGGTATTATGTAACAATTATTTTCTGCATGTCCAAAGCTACAGCAAGGGTGCAACATTACTTTTCATTTAAAAAATCTATTTTGGAGGCCTATTTGACTTTCTAAAAAAAAACTTTTCCATATGTTGTTTGAACTACAAGTTCTAATTTAAATTAGATTTAAGTGTTTTCCTTTGTGGAGTTTAAATTGCACATATTTGCAGATGTAAGAGTTAGACAGCGTTAGTGTATGATCCCATAGGTCTATGATCAGGTTCTTATGGCTGAAATTCACTCAGTACTGAAGAAACAAATCCATTGTGAATAAACCTGCCAACATTTCAGATTTAATTCATTTTTCACTATTTCTCCAAGGTACCACCTGGGCGTCCTACATCCTGGATCTGCTATATTTTCGTCAGAAGCTGCCTGAACGTGAGGCTACTGTCGCAATAACTGACAGAGTGCCGTTTCTGGAGCTGTTCATCCCATGCAATCCCTTGGGTATGAAAGAAACACACAATATGCCAAAACTTAAAGGTGTTGGATTATGTCCAAAAAGAAAATGAGTGTTACTCATTTCTTTTCATAGATGACCTTGAGTCTAGTGCAGTCCTTCAATTACAAATGTTCTTGTCACAAATGTTGTGTAAGGGAATAGATGGTGAAGCCTGATAGAAAGCAAGGGTTCATTCCTGAAATCCTTGGTGACAGAGTTGTAATGGAAAACAACTTAACTACAAAGCAGAACCAGCAGAATAAACTAAAAGCAGAAATGAATACAAAGCCAAAGGAACATGATAAACACTAGGAACATACATGAAAGGCCAATGCAGAGACCATGCCTACAGACAAAAAACTGCTGACACTGATGACTAGGGAGGGGCTAAAGAAAAGACTGGGTTGAGGCCTAAGCTAAAGGGCTAAAGCTAAAGGGCTAAAGCTAAAGGGCTAAAGCTAAAGGGCTAAAGCTAAAGGGCTAAAGCTAAAGAACCAAGACCAAAATGGAGGAATGTGGGTGAAAACACAAGGAAACCAGACAGAGACATGGGAAATGCAAGGCTAGAAAGTACTAAAATGCTTGTGATTGATGAACATTTGATCTTTTGGCCTCTATAAGAAAACACAGGAACCGAGAAGGCTGATTCACTGTCTACCTGTCCTCGCATCATCAAAACTCATTTGCCTGTTCAGTTCATTCCCAAGCCTTTTTGGGAGCAGGAGTGCAAGGTACAGTATGAAACACTAAATATATATAATATTGGACTAAATATGAGATTTAATAGAATACTTTTATGAGAATTTAGATATCTTACAGCATGTGAACCATCTCTGTCCACTTTATTAGAAATACCTGGCAACATGTGTTGAGTTAAGGCCTATGTGCACTGCATCGTTTGCCGGTTTTTGTACTATGGTTGATGGAAATCAAATGCAATTTGTTGTGCAAATGTTCCTCATGCTCTGTCACAAGCACAATCAGCCTTTATGTGTTTATAGATTGTGTGTCTGTTACCTGTGTTTTAATTAGTTTACCAGTTTTAATGGTGCATCTCGAGAGAACAACACTTTCAGACTTGTGTAAGTTCTCGTAGAAGAGCTCTGAGTTCGTTAATGTTTTCTGTCAAAACTGCTGCCAGTGTGCAAAGGCCTTTAGCCTCTTACTGTACACCAACAAGGTAGGGGTTTCTAATAAAGTGGCCACTGGGTGTGTATAATGTATTAAAATAGAAGAATTATTAGAACAGAATATAATTTTTTCAGGTACATTTTGTTTCCTGAGTTAATGCATCTTGATATGATTCACATACAGTTACATAACCTTGTTAGCTCACCACTATAGGTTCAGGCTCTAAATTTGGCGAGAGGCGGGGCTGGCAAGATAACGAGGGGGGTGTGGGGGAGATTGTTAAGGGGTTTTACTGTATATATTTCAGTTTGTCTAGATCTATAGGTATATACTGCATTACAGACTTCATGTACTCTGCCTTTGTGTTTTCCCTCTATAGATTGTCTATTGCGCCAGAAATGCCAAAGATAACGTTGTGTCATTTTACCACTTTGATCGCATGGAAAAGATACAACCTGAGCCGGGAGACTGGGCCAGTTTTCTACAGAGATTTAAAGAAGGAAAAAGTGAGTGAATGAGTGACAATGTCCAGAAATTAGTAAATTAACAAATGAAACTTAATTTCATTTATAATAATAAACTTTGAAATTCAAACACATTCAAATGTAAATGCATAATTTTCAATTACTGTATATCTTCTAATAGTAGCCCCGGCGTTTATTCAAAAAATTATTCGTACACCCTGGCCTTTAATAGAGGCAGGCATTTGTTAGAGACGTGCTATTCTCCTCGCAGAGAGAATGATGATGGGTACACAAAATGTCATGCTTAAATAAATTCTGTTAAAACACGCAGGTAGAACGTGAAAGTTCTGAAATGCCAGTGAAAGTTGGGCGGCGGGGGGGCTACTACTGGATTATTTGTCTATTTGTTGTGGCATCTTTTCAAACCTGGCGTGTAATGGAAACGCGCATCAATAAGAGATGGGCTATTATTAGAAGATATACGGTATTTTTAATTGTACAGTATAGTATTTGTATTTTTTTCATTACTATTTCCAAATCACACTCACTCACTCCTTTTCACGACTGGCATATGTATGGTTGTGTGGAATGAAATGTGGAATTTAATTCCATATGCAGTGCAGCAGTGCCCCCAATCACACAATGCCACCAAGCTGGCAAGGATAGCGTGTGCTTCTTTCAAATCATACCACTATCACTGCAATATCACTGAAAAACTCATTGCTGGAACAGAACTCTAACTGACAATTCTGTTACAGCTGCCTATATAGGTTAATATGGCTAATTTGCTAGTTGGCTAAATGATGGGGGATAGGGAGGGCCAAGCCAATGGTGCTCTCTTGGATTTATGGTCACAGATATTGGCCAAATTTGCAGTCAATGTTTAGGTGGTTGTCCACTTGGCAAATCCACTGTTATCATGGCCAGTTGAAGTTATATAACTTGTAGGAAATCGGAAGGTCATGGGAAGCAGTCACTGATAAGCTGATAAAATATTCATTCATTCATGTCTAGTGTCAACAACAACAAGGAAGCTAAATTCCGGCCCCTGACTCCTGAGCAGACACTCTTCTCTTTTGTCTTTGCAATGCAATTGCAGTGTATTAATATAAGCTGTGTTGTACAAACAGTGGTGTTCGGCTCCTGGTATGACCATGTGTGTGGGTGGTGGGAGAAGAAACAGACGTACCCCAATATACACTACATGTTTTTCGAGGATTTGGTGGAGGTAAGGTCCCCATTCCATTGTGAGGTGTTCATTTTGCAATGAAAATGTGACAGCGATAATTTCATTGCACAATGGATGGCTGCTATGTTCAAATGATGTAGGACTAAACAGGACATACATCATTTTATTTGAACACAAATATTATCTTTGATCTTTAAAGGCAATAACACAGAAACTCTTTTTTACTCTTAAATGTTTATATACAATAACTGAGGCCAATAAAATACCTTCATCATAAAATTGCTGATCACTCATTTAAAAATCCAACAACTCAAACTACTCATTAAATAAAAATACAAATAGAAAGCGAATTATTAGCAGGGTTTTTTTGCTGGTCCTTTAGGACACTGGACGTGAGATAAAGCGACTTTGCTCCTTCCTTGGTTTGTCCAAATCTGAGGAAGAAAAGGAGAAAATTAGACGAGATGTTCAGTTTGATGTCATGAAGGCAAATCCAATGACTAACCTTTCTGATGATCTTACGCTAGATTTAAGTGTCTCTCAGTTCTTGCGGAAAGGTAAGTTATATTTTTTTAAAGTTAATTTTCAGTCTAGTCTCCGATTGCTGTGTGTTTAATTTTATGAAGTTTTATTCAGCTGTTAAACATGATTAATTTTTACATTTATTTATGTCCTATCTACATGTGATTACAGAAGATGGTACAAATGGTTCCAAACTACACAGTAGTATTTTACTAAAACATACTGTGACAGTATTTAACAACTGGTCAATGCTTTCTCACAGGTTTTGGTCGGTTTCATCAAAGTCACAGTCACGTGGTATTATTTAAAACACCTAGCCAAGCAAACTGGGAAAGGAAAATGTAAGGGATTGATGCCATGGAGCTTTTTTTATCTTGTCTTTATCTACCGCAAACTGTCATTTTTCAGGGAAAGTTGGCGACTGGAAGAACCACTTCACTGTGGCTCAGAACGAGCAGTTCGACGAACACTACAAACAGAAGATGAAGAACACCACCCTCCAGTTCCGAACCGAAATATAGAGCTGTTTTGAGTTGGGGTAAAGAGAGACGATCCAGAAAAGAAAGAACATATACACTAAATACACACTTGATATATTCTGCCAATTTTTTTTTGATTAGCCGTTCCCTGTTTCTAGGCCTTTTGCTTTTCTTTCCAATATTGCCATAAATATTGCTTGCCACTGCCATAGTCTCCTAAATAAAAGTAATTCACATTTGCCTCCTCAACCCAGTCACAGATAGTAAATCATTGACTGTTTTTTTCAATAAAAAAGCAAACACGAAACATTGTTCTCAGATTTAATTAACTCCAAAATGAGGCTTCAGCACAAATACAGGTCAGCACTGAGAAAAAGTGGGAACACGATTCAGTCTTCAAAAAACATGAGCGGCTCAAAAATGCTTCATAAGCATGATGGTACACACACACTATGGCACTGAATTGTTAAGTAAGCTAAGTACAACAATACTGTCAAGACGAACCCAGAAAAACGATTGGATACGTGGAGTCAAGAAACAACGACGTCTGAATGGATCATGTGACAGCACAAAAAGACATTTCAGTGAAAAGATATATTCAGTTCTGCAGTCACAGATAAGCATGGAACAGAGTGTGCAAACTAGTCATTTTCACAGTCTGACAAAATGTCAGCAAACACGTCAGGCATTTACCAAGAAATAGATAATACAGGGCACAAGTATAAGATCAAGATAGAATTACATTTTCTTAAATTCTCTCTCTTCGATTAGGCTGAATGTATTGTACTGAATAATGCTAGTGTAATCTGTAATCGCAATGTTAAAAACATTTCAGTCCGATAGTACTAGAATATTTTGTTATATAGCTTTATGTATCTAAAAAAATAATTGAATTCCTTTAATGCCAGTCTTTGAATTCTTTATGAATACACTATGCAAGATTGTCATTCACAGTACATACATTTCATGTTACTCCAAACACAGCAACATTTTTATTTACAACCAGCAAAAATAGCAGTATTTACATTTTCTTTTATGTTACAGATATGCTTGTGTGATTTTCTTACATATTGCTCAAGCATATGTGGACAGCAAATGCTGCTATCATATTTAAGATACAGTATGTACTGCATTCTTGGAGCTTCGGTTGGATTTTAGTTTGAAATTTAGACATGATAAAATTTATCTCATGTGAGAAAACCAATTTGAGGTTTATATAATGCCACCAAGAGCAGTAACGATGAAAAAACAAAAACTTAAGAGCTTTTCATGGTTGAAATGATTTTTTGGTCCCTAATGAAATGCTGCTACAATCAGGGCTAATGCTAGCTAAAGAATGCTAAATGCTAAATAGTTCCTCTTCAACTATTCAGGCAGGAGCAATGTGAATTAACAAAACAGCCTCCAACATTCCTCTGTTCTGACCATTCTTTTACTAACTTGTGTATCTTTATTCCTTTTGAAAGTAAATTAATTTCCAAAAGTACAACTTTAATACAAGCTCTCTAAAATGCAATGGCTGTCCAAAACAAATGCCCGCTACAAAAGCTGTTGTTGTTTTTCTATATCTTCTATATCTTATTTGCCCTTTTGAGCATGAAGTGGTCAGCAAAGTTGTTGCATTTGGCACATTTTCCATATTTTCTCAGTACTATTGTAATATTTCATTATTTTTCATGTTTGTATATATATTATGTAAGACTGAAACGTGCCAAAGATAATACAATACATAAACACGCTGTGCTTGCATCTACCATCTCCATGTATAAAAATAGCAGTATAGTCTAAGTGAATATAAGCCGTGGGCATGAAAACAAAGATTTTTTTGTTCTTGTTGCCCAACATAGACACCCTTTGCAGTGGTATGACCAAGCAACAATCTCTTACACACTTATGTGTATAAATAAGTATTCGTCCATTTAAACTTCCTCTCACTTACAAAGAAGACCTTTGAAAAACCTCTTATCTCAACATTTCCAAAACCTCATTTCAAAATGAGTATTTTATTAGAGTTCTTCTATGTTGCAAAACCTTTACTCATCATTTGTTCTTTCACATTGCTTTTCAACTTTCATCTTCAGGTCTGGTGGCATGGATATGTGCAAGACTGAGCAGGACTTGTATGAACAGACACTTTCAAATGATGTCAAGTACTCATACAGAGTAACCCAGCATACTACTTACGACTTGTGACAGCCATTTTGTATTTGAAGTCTCTCTGGCTCATTGTTCTGGTTATCTGTAGGGTTTCTCAGGCTTTTCTTTCAGGTGAACTGGTTCAAAGATCAATTATATCACTGTTGACACTGGCTGAGTCTTCGTGGCGCCTGACTTTCAGGTAGCACCGCCCTCTGCTGTCAGGGGTGAGGAACGGTCTGGTGTCATCTGTACTGGGGGTTGCAGCTCGACCCACACTAGGGGAGGGTTGCAGAGACACAGGGCAGGACATTGAGGAAGGCACGGGAGCTTCAGAGGGCCAACGCGGGCCCTGATGGGTAGGCGTAGGTGGAGCCGTGACCTGCCGACTGGGCACAGCACTAGGGATGGACCGGTCCAGGGCAGCAGATGATTCAGTCAGTAAGGTGTGTTCATCACTGCTCTCTGAAAGCGTCATTTGAGGGTCACTGTTCCTGCGCATCCAAGACCTTGGAGATGGAGGAGGTGATGGTTGTCCCAGTGGATGAAACAGGCTGCACCCCCTCAGGAGATGCTCCCGGTGCAATGCTTCGTCAATGCTGCGGCTCAGGTCAATGGGAGATGGAGGACGCAGGTCGAAGTCATAAAGCGAAATGGCCGACTCTTTATCTCGGTCCAGACCGCTACTCAATGAGCACTGGCGTGTCTGACCAAGTGCCTGTAATCTCAGCAGTGACCCAGCTGAGGACTCTGCAATGCTTCTCTGGTTGCGCCCATGGTTGCTTTCTTTGGGTGGATCCCGGTTTCGAATCAGGCTCTTGCTGATATCTGCTCCCGAGCGTTCCTGTCCAGCCCAGTTATTTGGTAGCTCTCCCGCCACGCCGCCACCATTTGCACCTCCCACTCCATTGCTGTCAGACTTTCTATGTGGCCGCCCCTTCAAGCTCTGCACGATCTTGGCCCAGCATGTGTGCGTATGAGAAGAACTGGTGGATTGACAGGGTGAGGGGAGGTCCACTGAGACAGTACCACCCTGCCCTGAAGGTCTCGGAGTCTGTCCTTCCCTAGGTCTCCAGAACACCCACGAGGCCAGTAGCAGCAAACAGAAGGCCCATCCAAGTTCCAGCAGCCGTGCCCAGAACTGGCACAGCCACCAGGTCCAGCGGAAGCGTCGCCAATCCCCTAGGAGACCATATAGCCATAGACAGGTATAAGCGTGCAACAAGCAACACAGTGCCCCAAGGAGAGCACAAACTGCCAAAACCCGTGCTAATACCCTCAACTTCGACCCACCTAGGCCTTTATCTCTGACATGCCCTACCTGGGGGGCTGATAGACGTGGAAGCACCAGGCATAGGTAACTCAGACACAGCACCAAACCTGCTGTTAAGGTGAGGCTCTGCAGGACCACAGGGACAGCAGGTGACAGGGCAGGAGACAGCAGATCAGCAGCCAGCAGTAGGGTACACTGGAGGACAGCTAGCACACCTAGAAGAGCAGGGCGCTGAAAAGATGGAGGCAGCACAGCCACTTCAGCCCCTTTTAGTACCAGCACCACCATTGCAGCCTGCACCCATATTAAGAGAGGCAACGGCAAGGTGTACAGGGCAGTGACAACAGGCAATGGCAGAAGTAGACGAGAGCCGTAGGGATCAAGCAGGAAGTAGGCGGATCGAACCCCACCAGTCATAAACAATAGGCCATTAGCCAGTGCTAGTGCCCCACGGTGAGGGCAGTGCATGCTGGGAGCCAAGGCTAATCCTAAGCCAGAACCAGCAGTAAGGAGCAGGAAGAGGGAAGCAGAGCCAAAAACATGAAGCTCCCAGGCAAAAGAAAGAGTGCGACTGAGGTCTGCCCATACCAACAAGCTCCCGTTTGAAGTGCTAAGTTCACTGTGCACGTTCTGGTCTTTAGGAGAAGCACAAGGGCCCAACGCAGGGTCGCAGATGTCCTTAGAAATGTAGGTAGTTGAATGGATGAGATCCGATTTAACAGAGGGGACGCTGCCCAGGGTGACGGACAAACCCTTTCCTTGTTTTTCCTCATGGTCAAAGGGTAGCAAACGTCCACGTCCCTTTGGAAGTGAAGGACTTGTGCTCCGATAAGTGGCTGTACCTGTAGAAACAGAAGAAAGAATAGCCCAATGTCATGATATAGTAGCAACATATGATATGCTACATAAAAATATGTTTAACTAAACAGTTTAAAAAGTTTATTCTCAAATAAAAAAATCAGAATCGGTTTGAAATTAATTTGCTCTCGAGTAATAATAATATTTTCAATATTTGCACCGATTGCATGTAATTAGAAGGTTCTACCAGCAGATGGCGATAGTGTATTAGTGCACATGAATGTCCAGCTGCAGACTAGCATGTGGAAGAGAGGTATTAGCATTGCATTGGCTGAAACTGCAGTGTGTATTGTATAAACGTGCATGCAACTACAGTGTATATTTCAGGCTAAAAACAGAAACAGAAAAAGAATTCATATTTGTTCACCATATTTAAATCGATGCAAACACAGTAATGCATAATAATACAAGTACAATTGTCAAGTGCTTCTACTTCAGATCAATAAATTCAGTAGCACTGCAGCTAATAACATGGAGCAGCTTATCTTAGAGTTTTAAAACATAAATGAGCATTTTCTGCAGATTATAGAAAGGGGCCTATAATGTGGGGCGGCCTTTCAGTGGGGAAATACTGTTTCCTGAAAATGCTCCAAGCAAAAACTAACATCAGCAACTGTCTAGCTGACTAAAAAATCCTTCACCAGGAAACAATGTGTATTTAAATAAAAACAGCAAGGCCTAGTTGTGTTCTTTGACAGTAGAATTGTTTGACACAGAGGAAAAATAAAATCACTTGGTCAGATTAGTCTGTTTTTTGTCTGAGAATTGGTAAGTTCATACCGAATCAGCTCACACCCATCAGCTTTGTGATTGGAGGACATATCAATGCAATTTTGCTAAAGAGAATGTAACCCAATTACAGTCACGATGTATAGATTGCGTATGTTCACATATAACAATGCGGATGGTGATTAGGCAAAGTAATGGCAAAGTTTAAGGTTCCATTGTACCTGTCACTGTGAGCCCAATAACCTGTGTCTACTTTAAAACACCAACATGGTTCCGCGTGAGTCGCTGGTACAAATACAGTCATGTGAAAAAGTTAGGACACCCCATTAAATATTGAATTCTTTATTAGAAATGGTCACATACTGATGTCTAATCTTGTACTCATTTATCTCTTGAACAGAAAGTGATTTAATTGCAGGTATAGCTAAATATAAACAAAAATAACCAAACTGAATTACTAAACAAATTATATCAACAAAAATGTGTTTTCTAACTGAGGAAAAGGTTAGGACACCCTACCCCCTAATAGCTAGTGTCACCCTCTTTGGCTGAAATAACTTCAGTGAGAGCATCTATCTGTCTCTGACATCAATCTGATTGAAGTTTGCCCCACTTTTAATGCAGAATTCTTTAAGCTTTAAAATGTTTGAGGAGTTGTACAGCCTGTTTCAAGTCACCCAACAGCATCTTAATGGAAATCTGTGTTCAGTCGTTCCTTGGTGGATTTACTGGTATGTTATGGGTCATTGTCGGGTTGCAGGGTCCAGTTTCACTTCAGCTTTAATGTTCTTACAGATGGTCTCACATTTTCCTCAAGCACCCTCTGATACAAGGTAGAATTCATGGTGGATGAAGTGATGGTGAGCTGGCCACGTCCTGCTGCAGCAAAACATTCCTTAACCATGACACTTCCACCCCCATGCTTCACAGCTGGTATGAGGTTCTTCTCCTGGAATGCTGAATTTGGTTTATGCCAGACATATCCTCTGTTCTGGTGTCCAAATAATTTTATCAAATCTATCAAAAGAACATTATTCCAGAAATCCTTGTCTTTGTCTACGTTTCTCTGTTTCTCTTAGACAGTAAAGGTTTCCTCCCATGCAAGTTAAAAGTTGTGCAGTCTCTTTCTGATTGTAAGGGCATAAACTTTTACATGAACAGTAGCAGAGCCTGATTTAGGTCCAATGATGACATTTTAGGGTTTTTGGAGACTTCTTTTAGCATCTTACGTTCTGCTCTCAGGGTGAACTTACTTGGACGTCCAGTCCTGGGCATGTTGGCAGTTGTTTTGGAAGTCGTCCACTTGTAGACTTTTTTTGGACAGTGGAACAGCTGATTGCAAATGCTTTTAAGATCTTTTAAAATCCACTACCATACTTAAAAGCTGCTACAATCTTCTTTCTGAAGGCCTGAAAGACAACTCATTTGATCTCACCGTGGTGTTCACTCCCTCAACAGTCAGAAGCACACCAAACTAAATGTCTGAAGTTTAAATGTGCACCTGATGTGCGACACCTGTATGTGATTTGAGCCATTTTAATTGGGAATAAAGGTGGGGGTGTTTTAATTTATTCCTCACCCAAAATTACACTTCAAGAAGATTTTGAATAATCTTTTCTTTCGTATTAATTCTTTAGTTTTAGCGTTAGGTATTACTTACCATTACATTACCAGTATTGTTAAAATTGAGATTAAACATCCAAATGTCCCAAGAAAAACAGGAGCATCACTTCTAGACAAAAGTTCAGACCATAAATGAGGGCCTATTGTGCACAGCAAGCGACACACAGTCTCTGACTGTACATCAGTAAGAAAGTGAGGTGGAGGATTCTGAAAGAGTGGTGTGGTAAGTATCAAGTGAACAGTTTCTAAGCTGCAATCTGCCAAAAAAGGTATAAAAATCAAGTTTAAATAGGATAGTCCATAGCATAATATAGTCATAGCTTCTGGGAACATTTTGTAACCAGGTATATTGTGGTTAAAGCATACATTCTTACCAAATTCCTGGCTTTTTCAATCCTACTTTGTCATAATATGGCAGGAAGTAGTTTTCAGGTGTTGTTCTGATCGTAGCAATACACATTTAATTGTCCTAACCACATGTTTTCCCTTGAGACCTGCCATATGTGTTATAAAATGTCAAGGGGTTAGATAACATTTCTTTTCCAGAGCTGGAGGTCTGACTCAACATGTGGACAAGTGTGTGTATGATGGCGGTTTGAACAGCGCTAATCAAATGACACGTTTTTTTGCTATTTTTAGTGCTATTTGCTTTTTTTTAATATTATTTTATGTAATAATATTATTAATTATAACTACTACTAAACCTAATCCTGGCCTTAACCTCTTAACCTAAACATGATGAACATTTTGTAAAAGCCCCTGTACAAATTCCAGACTATTCTGCTGGGGTTTGACATTGTTAAGTTACCCCTTCATTCACTGTTTTTCATGTCCTGGAAATATACAGAAACAAACACACACACACACTGCTGTGAATAAGCTACAGACATGTTTGCTCATGCCTTGGTACACACAATTCAATCTATAGGGTAACACTGTGGACAGATAGCTCAGACAAAACCTCTAGTTAAAGCAGTGCCGCAGACTTTACAATATACCATGAGACCACATCCTGAACAGGAAGTTAAAGCACATGGGAGCGGCTGAATGGAAAAGGAGAGTGTGGAATTTTTAATGTCATTTTTCAATGAAACCACCTTTGCGTAACTCCTTGAACAACCGGCAGACTTCCGAAAATGTTCAACACAGTGTAAAGTTATCTTGCTGCTAAGCACGCAGATACACAAACCTGCTCACTCCTCACAAACAAACAAATGACTCTAAAGTTCTATGGCTTTTGTATTAGCCTCATCACAGAAAATCATTTAGAATAATTAAGGCGTAGTCATATACACAGACATAAGCCCATGTTGCATAATAAATGGCAATAAAAGCAATAGCTTTGGGGGTTAAAAGGAAATTTGCATGAAAGCGGCATAAAATGTGTCACACACACACAAACACACACACACACACACACACACACACACACACAAACACACGCACACACAAACACACACACACACACACAGGTATTTAAGAGGGGAAAGTAACAGATGACAGATGACAGAGAAGCATTTTGGTGAAAGTGAACAGGAACAGTCTATTCCCCTAGAAACTTTCAGTTACAGCTAGCTATAAAACACACACACACACACACACACACACACACACACACACACACCACACTGAAATTAACTCACTTGCTTATATCAGTAACTAATTCTTGCCCACGTGCACAACGAATGTAGGGTGAATGGAAAAGTAGACACACACACACACACACACTTCCATTTACATGTGGTTAACTTCCTCTGACTAAGGTTCGCTCCTGAACAGCAGGAATCAGACATATCCCAGATGTGCCGATCACATTTCACAGCTGGACTCATTTACCCACAAGTACACACTTTCTCTCTACCTGGGACACACACACACACACACACACAGACACACACACATTTGTTTTTATTCAGATGTACTGATGAAGGATAATATATGCATTATGTACATGTAACAACCAATGTAATGATAATTGGCCCCTTGTATTTATATGCCCCATGTATTATAAGCATGTTTGCAATAAATCTCTATGTAATAAGTTCCACATATGTCTAATAACTTTGCTTCATTCCTACTAAGGATTTCTTCTCTGGTTTTAAGTCAGAACATTTGACTTTGACATGTCATTGCATCAATGGTTCCTCGGTTCTCCAGCAAGAATGATATAAAAACTAAAAATAATCACAGGGACTGAAGTAAACCATTCTACTGGCAACTGTAGCGCTACTGCAGCTTCTGCACCACTTTATTCCAGCCCTCTCCTACCTTCCATATATCCTGCTCTCTATCCATCTGGTTCTCATCACTCTCTGAACTCCCTTCGCTTACTCCCCTCTTCCCCTCTCTCCTTCTATTTACAAAGCAGTCTCTTTTCTTTGTAATAGTATCTATCAGAAAACCTTGAAGTGCTTTTCTATTTTGGGCCTTTGTTTTCTTTCATCCTTGCTCACTACATCCTTCACTGCCCTTTTCTCTACTTTCTGTCTTTGCCTCCCTTCGGTTCTCTCTCCATCTCCTTCTGTGCATATTTTCCTCTGAGTCTGACCTGTCTCCTTCCCACACATGTATGTTTTCCAGACGCTTTTTCTCTTGCTTTCTCCCTCTTTGTGCTTCTCTCTCTCTCTCTCTCTCTCTCTCTCTCTCTTTCTTTTTTCTTGGTCTTTTGCTGTTCCCCCCTTCTCAGTCTGGGCTGTCATACCTTTGAGCTTTCTCCAAAGCCTTCCCACAAGAACCCAGCTGCATAAATAATTCTACCAAAATCTAGTACGTCATCAATGAAACCATTGTTTCCATCCCTACAGACCCCATCCACCAACCTCAGTCAAGTCCTACCTGTTGGTCTTTGTTGATATGTTGTACTTGCAGGGGGTAAATGTTTGAAGACTCTGGTGTCTGGTCTTTTCGGGCTGATTGTACTAGAGCCCATTGGCTGCTGATTGGTTGTTGCCACTGCTGTGGTCGTCTTTGTTGTTTCCTCACTTGTGCTTGACTGTGGATTGGTGGAACTTGTGTTGAGAGAGATGCCTTCACTAGTTGATGGAAAATGTGAACCTTCTTTAGAGTGGTGCCCAGTTGTAATTGTACTGCTTGCTTTAACTGAAAAGACAAGGGAAAATAAAAGAAAACTGTAAATGAACACATAGCATATGAACAAATGATCATAATAAGAATAATAATGAAATGGAAAAACGGGTGTAAAAATTCTTAGGCAGTTAGATTTTTTTAGATTATTTTTTTTACAGTGGAATGTTGAAACACTGAATCAATTTTGCAATGATTTAAACTTGATGAAAAGTTACTGTTTTGAGGGAAAAAAACATTCTTTTACATTAGCTGACATTAAAACAAATGGAAAGAGTCAGAACTGCATATTTAACCTTTGTAAATGAACTGTTGATATGTATGAATTTAGCTGTTTTTGGCTTAAAATGGACGTGAAGCAAGTGCACTACCGCTGCCTATTATAGATTATAGTGTAGAACCTATTATAAAATACAGATGTTGACCAGCAATCAATACCCACTGACAGCCTCTTGGTGCATCAGGAGCCTTTGCATTAACTCACCTCCTCTCTCTTCATCAGCCAGACTGACTGTCACTCTTGGGATCACCATATTAGGCGGTGATGTTGTTGCAGGGTTCTCGTTCACAGGTAAAGTTGTAGAGGCTTTGGACTGGCGCACAAAACTCACATTAGGGTGTTTCTGAGAACTGGAATGAGTCGTCAAAATGCTATAGGCTGTTTGAGCCTGGGGCCTGTACTGGGCACGCTCAGAACCATCTCTTCTCGTTGTTTCAGGTGACTTTATTAGAGTAACCACAGTGGGGGTTAAAGATGACCAGTCCTCTTCACTGGATACAGTACTTGGTTCTTCGGTCTCTGGCTCTGTAGGTTTGTCCTGAAGCATGATGTGGCCAGAGCCTTCATCAATAGGTGGAGCTTCAGAATGGTCTTTTTTATACTGTATTGGTGATGTAGGCCATTGAGTTTTGGTACGCCATTCTTTTGTGATGGGGGACACAATATGGGTTGTGAGTTCAACTTTTATGTCAGTATTTGAAGGTGAGGTGTCCCCTAAATCATTAACAAATGTGTGTTTGGATAAAACGTCTTGCGTAGATACTTCAACAGAAAGGCTTCTGTCTGTTGCTGATTCTGATTTATTCATTCTATGATCATCAGTTTTGAAAAGCTCCTCAGTATTCAGTCTCTCGTCTGTCCATTTTGGAGTGGAGGCCCTGGCATTGCCTTCATGTGAGGAAGAGTTTACATACACTTGGCTTGTAACAAGAGCAAAAAGCAGGGGGAGTATCAGCAGCGGTTCCATGGTGGTGCTCTGTTACTCCTAGTCGTGCCTTATCAATGACCAGCTGCTGTGTTTCATGCCTTCTCCTGTAGAAAAACAGGTACAGATTAAAATCACAGTCACTAAACACAAACAGCCAGACAATGGACGACAGATACACATAAATAGCAAATATAGTGAGTGAGTGATAGAGACCTGTTTGGTTGAAAATCACCACCATTTTCTTAAAATTTCAATTCCATTAAAAAAGTCAACGCAAAAGTCAACGTCTGTCCTGATATGGAGTTATTATTGCCCATAGCATGGGTGTGAAGATCCCATTAACATGTCATTGTATTTTAGGATTTTAGAGAGACATATTCTACCATCAAGGCAGCATCTTTTCCTGTGAATGTCTATGGTTTTTTCAACAAGACAATGCCAGGCCTCATGCTGTGTGTGTGCTACATCAGCTTGGCTTCGTACACAGAGTGTACTGACTGGCATGTCAGCAGTCCAGACCTTTGTCTTAAAAATGTATGAAGTTTCATGAGGAGAAGAACCAAACAATCACCACCATGAATAAATTCCACTTGAAGAATTATGACAGGAAGTATAATAGATTTCAAAACAATTAAACAGGGTAATTTAAAAAACTAAATTGACGTAACGTGGCAATAAACATGCGTTTATGTGTGTTGCAGGCATCAAATTCTAAATTTGTTTATATCTACAAAATAAATGAAGTTGATGAACGGAATCAATGGAATTCTGGTCTGTTAATAAAATATATATATATATATATATATATAATAAAAATTCAAGAAACCACATTAAATTCAACAAATCACATTATTTTTATTGCATTTTATTTTAAAAATTGAATTTGTACTTAAGATAAGATAAGATAAGATAAGATAATCCTTTATTGTCCCACAAGTGGGAAATTTCACATGTTACAGCAGCAAAATTTACACACAATAAATAACGCAAATGTTAAAAAACTTAACAGTAACCTAATTAATCTAAAGACATCTAGCACTACTACTGTAGGTTTCTATCATTTAAAGGAAACTTAAAGGCACTGACAAGCAACAGCAACAAACAATGCTTTAAATAGCACAAAAGTAATGTAAAATTGACAAAAATGCAAATCAAGTATCAGTATGGCTCCTCATGTTATGCAATGTATCTTTGCTCAATGCTTCAGATAACAATCAGACAGCAAGTCCACCTGAGATTACTTCATAGTGGATAATGTAACTTGTGGCAATTAGGTCATTCCATTTGCATGCTGCCTGTAAATTGTTATTAAGTTTCCATTGACTAAATCAGTCTAATATCTCCAGTGCAAAAGTAAATTAGTAAACTTCATACACCAAACATATCTTTACAGATCAACTACTGCAACATCTGAGAAGTCACAGACAGTGTGACACTCCCTGTACATGTGTAGAGTCATGCCGGACATTCCATTTTGGCATATATGGCAGTGGTATAAACATTATGTATGTTATTTGCTACACGTGTATTCCATCTTTTGTTGATCACCCTGTTTGAACACAGTTTGAACCTCTGAGATTATTAAGCAGCCTGCCCTCTGAGTCAACAAAGTTGTTATTCACGGGAACAGGCACACACTTAGCCCTGACCGTTCTAGTATGTAAACAGACTCATGAACACAGCATGCAGTGGGCTGCAGACATTTTACACTTCCATATAACACATAAGTAAAATACACATTACCCTGGTCTGGTAAGGGCTTCAGTACAGGCATTGCAGTCACAAGCACATCAATGGCAAATATCGTAAAGGAGATGTCATTACATTTACCTGTATATCTTCTAATAAAAGCCTGTTTCCAATAAACACCCACCGCCCCAACTTTCACAGACATGCGCCTCCGAACTTTCACTTTCTACCTCCGTGTTTTAACAGAATTTATTCCCTAAAAGGTGTGAAATGGCTTAAAACAGGCCTCTGATTTCTAAAGATAGTTATATGAGTCTAATGCGAGTAATTACTTATTTCTGTTGCAATATCTGAGGGTTATTGACGGATATTAAGCGGCTCTGTTTAAACTTATCGCTGTATTTGGTGCCAAAACACTCCAACAATAACAGCAGCCAATCACAGACAAGTATCACCACTGAACAGACAGAGGGATGATTTTAGTCGTGATGTTTTATCTTCTGTCAAAATAAATGCGAAGAAGCTGCAGGACATTTTGTGGTTGTAAATATTATCACCATTCAATCTGCGAGGAGAAAATAGCCCGTCTCCAGGGTCCCATCCCAGTAATTATTTTAATAAACGCCTGGAAGATATATGGTATTACAAAAAGTGAAAATAGATTTTTTAGTATAAATTATTTCTCACTTGAACATAATTCAGTTCTAACAATACCACATTTGTTAGTAGAAGATAAAGTTAATAATTATTTGAATTTGTTTTATGAGGTAAGAAAATAGACAATTTAATAATAGGCCATATAAACGAGCAGAGAGTGAAAAAGATGAGTGTGTCCATTAAAAAGTGTTAGTTTTGCGAAACTGTTTTTAGTCATTTATCATTTGTATTTTCTTCTTATATATTGTATTTTATATATCTTATAGTCCTTCTTATATATTTGATATATTTTTATACAGGGGGTCCTTGAGTTATTTGTGGCCTATGTAGTGTCTGGTATTGGTAAACAGGTGGGTAATATGGGTGGAAAAGAGGTGGATAGAGTTGTTTTTTGCCATTTCAACACACTGTGTACTGTGTATACTGTTGTATTGACAATAAACCTCTCTTGAATCTTCAATTTTATGAGTCATAATGATAACCGGCCAAAAAGCAAAAGGTGTGTGTGTGTGTGTGTGTGTGTGTGTGTGTGTGTGTGTGTGTGTGTGTGTGTGTGTGTGTGTGTCATTACATTCTGTTTTTGCTTACATATTCCACAGTGTCCCAGCTTTTTCTGGAAGTGGAGTTGTATACATGGATCATATAAATGCTGTTAATACAAGCTCAGTACATAAAGTACATAATATGATACTAGAATTACACTTAAGAGTTTTGATCAAGCCCTTCAGACCGATGGCAACACAGAAACACTGAACAAAAAACACTCACTGTGCCCTGACCCAAGAACTAGCCCAAAGTTAATGTTAGTCACAGGCCAAAATTCACCGTACAATATGATAAACTGCAAAATAACATACAAACTGTACATTTCTAAGTTATTTATGTTTTAATGTTAATGTCTGAACAAAAAAAGCCTAATTAATTAGGAGTTGTGATGTATGGATGAAACAAGTACCTGCAGACAAAACTATCCTCATCGGGTAAAAAAGATACCCAAGCAATTCGTCTACAGCATCGCCATCCATCCTTCAACTCACAGTGCCGTTATATTTGGACTTCCATTGCATACCATGTCTAGACAGAGCATGAGATTGCATTTGTCCATGTTATTAGCGTGCCAATTCATTGAAAGCCAATGAAACATGAACAGAAGTGTGCTTCTTAATTTGCGACATGACTCATTATAGCACATTAGCCTCTGGGTCCTTGACGATGACATCATGACAGCTGTTTTTTTTCTTTTCTTTCTTTTTTTAAGCAGATTTTGTCTGTAAAACCCATGTCAAGCGCTGTAGGCACAAGCTAGAAATGCCACCACAACAACATAAAACACCTGTTACCAACCACTTCCAACATCTTGCCCAACACTTGTCACTCTGAATCACTGAAAATACCCCCCACTTCCACCCCCACACATCCCTACCACCTACAATGAATTGCTGAATCACTAAGAAGAAATTTGGCAAAGGCATTTGGACACCGTATGTGGGGATTACTGTTATACCAGAGCTACAGTCATAAATAAAGGGCATAAATCAAATTAAGCGCTTAATGTAAACCAAACTTTCAATAACATTAAGCGTGTGGAAAGAAGCGTTGAGGAGAAGTGAGAGAGAGACACACAGAGTAACCCTATGAATCAGGATGTCTACAGCCAGTATAAACACAGTACTGTACAACATGTCAGAAAGTATAGCATCTGCATCTCTATAACGAGCAAGGAAGGTTTTGTTTGTAAGATGGTGATGAACATAGAAGCAGTTTAGCTTTTATTGCTGCAGCAAACAAATGCTATTTCTACCTTTAACCCACTTCTCTGTTAATACGCAGGTTTTCCCTTTTTACACAAATTTAAAAAATAATAATAAATTATACATAACATTGTACATACATACATACCACTGACAGGTAAAGTGAAAAAATGAATGAACTGAGGATTGATCAAAATTTTATCAATTTTCTTTTTAAAAAATTTATTCTTCATGGAACCATTGCAAAGCATCAAAATACAGACTTTTTTTTTTTTTTACCAAAATTGCATAAATACAAAAGGCTATACCCTTTTTGGATGTCCTCAGATTTGTCACAGACACGTGTAAATCAGTCTAAATATGCCTCCAAATGAAGGTTTCTTCTAAAGCATTTTATATTTTTATTAAAAATGAATTTTGGAATTTGTCATGAAATGAGGATTGATCAAAAATTCATACATTTTCTTTTAAAAAGCTATTTATTCTTCATAGAACCATTGCAAAGCATCAAAATACAGTTCATGAAACAAAGTTATTCCATTACAATGGCACCTGTCAGGAATGTGGGTATTACGCTGCAAGTGAACAGTCAGTTCTTGAAGTTAATGTGGTGGAAGCAGCAAGCACATGGACTTGAGACACAGCTAGAGTCAGTGCATCTCCAGAACAGAAGGTTTTATGGAGTGTTCCAGGTCTGCAGCTCTACCAAAAGTGATCACATGCTAAATTGATGACAAGGTCAATGCCAAGCGAATCTCACTTTTGCAGGTGGGGAGTGAAGACTAGTCTGGTCTGATCCCAAAGAGGAACTCCTCTTGCACAAAACACTAATGCTGACTCGAACAGGAAGGCGTCCAAACAAACAGTGCACCACAGTCAGAGCTGTTTTGGCTGCATGAGGGAGACCTACACAACATCGCTGTATATATATA
>JBBIGC010000018.1:4047838-4062300 GCA_037576955.1 Lepidarchus adonis | reverse complement strand
CACACACACACACACACACACACACACACACACACACACACACACACACACACACACACACACACACAAATACCATAATACCAACTGTGATTCTGAATGAACAGAGTGCCTTGCATAAAAACAGCTTCAGACTGAACAATCAGACCCACATGGATGAGACACACTGTTCTCCAACCAGGAGAATGAAAGAACAAAGACACACACACACACACACACACACACACACACACACACACACACACAAGCATAACATACAAAAGTGACCATCTGGTGTAACCAGGAAGTACTTCTTTCAGTAAAACCATTCAGAGGTGCAAACATAGTAGGAGTGTTAGATAGACAGTGTTAGGAGGTAAACATTTTTACAATCCTCACTTTTATTTACATCCAATTTATCGTTTATTCCAGGAGTGTAAAAAAGTGTCATTAGCAGTTCAGCTGCATTATTTATAAACGCCACACATTACATATTCATTGCTTTTAATGTTTTTGTTTTAATTCACTAAAAAGTAAGAATCACTTTTACCATTTTCCAATATCTCTTTATGCCTTAAACCAGCTGTTAATTTTACTGTGCTTTTATGATTGATATATGTAAATGAGCGCCGCTCTAATTTGAAGTCCAGGCTGAAACACACTGCTGTAAAACTTAAACAGTGTTTATACACTACACTACAGCGGGAAAAATAAGTATTGAACACAACCCGTTCAATCCACACATGCAAAGAAATCAAACCATATATAACTTACACATAACTTGGACATATATGGTTTGATTTCTTTGCATGTGTGGATTGAATGGGTTATTTCCAACATCTGGTGAGAAATCCATGGCAGTAGCACCTTTAGAAATATATTTACATAGAAAATAGGCGACACAATAAGTATAACACTTATTTTTCCCACTGTAAATTCTCTTTTATTAAAAAAAACCTTCTTTCCTTTGTATTATACAGGTTCTCTGTTAGGGATGTGACTGAAATAGTGAAATAGATATTTTTTTAACACCTGGAGTTTGTTAAATGTTATTTAAATGTTGACTGAAACTGGATTCTTGGGTCAGATGAGACCAAAAGCTTTTTGGCCTCAAGTGTTACAGGTGTAACAGATACACCCAGCTACATTGAGAATCAAGGACTGATCTGGAGAGATTCTATTTGGAGAAATGGGTTCAAATCTCTTGCTCTGGCCTCTCACATCTCGTCATAATATTAAATATTTAAAAACATTACACATATTAGTGAAAAAAATGATCCTGCATATAAACGACAAGCTATAAAACGATGAAGACATTCTTGGTGTGTTAATTTAGCTTTATTAGTTTACATGACAATACCCCCATGGCTCACTAACACAATTTTATGGAGTAATCTTTGATGTTCTAATCTTTAATCTCTGTTATTTGGCTATAACTAAAAACTATTTGTCTATAAGCTTAAAATCTCTGTTATTATATGAAATAAAGAATTCATCAGTTGGTATTTCCTACAAATTGTTTGTCAAAGTTCAAGTGAACTTTACTGTCATTATGACCATACAACATGAACAAAACTCCAGGTTTCTCCAGGTTCAATGTGCAAACTTAAATATCAAAAACACCTGCATGTAGACATGTATTAAAACAGCACATTTGGTCAGATTTGCCTTGAACAACAGTAAACCAAGTCTTAATCTCAGAAACCTCATTACCCTAGATAGAGTGTGTTATAAGTTACACAATTGTGGAGTGTGTTCTAGTGAGGGAATGTCTACAAGCAGCTAAATTCCAAATGTCACTTTGTCAGAAATATAAGACTCTGTTTATTAAAAAAACGTAGAATATCCTGTTTGTAAATTATCATTAGCTCTTATGTTAATTTTTAAAACAGGGGTGTCCAAAGTCGGTCCTGGAGGACCACTGTCCTGCACAGTTTGGTAGTTTCCTTCCTCAAACACATTCCTTGAACCTGGTAATTAACAGGTGAGTCTAACCAGGTGTGCTTGATCAGGGAAATCACCAAACTCAACGGAGCTGGACACCCCAGTTTTAAAACATTCCCTTCAATCCTAAAAAGGTTCTGAATAATTTAAGTACATGCTCTGTACAGTTCATGGGCACTGCATTAAATCTTGAAATTTCAGTAAAATTACAGCATATCCTCAGTAGCATTTGCCAACTACTGAAAAGTCCAAAGTTAATTCTGTAGTATTTCCAAGAACAGTTTCTGTTTTTAGTATAGTCACTAGTAGGTTGTGTTTCCTAGTTAATATAAAGGTATTTTATTCTAAACTAAAACACCAATAAAATGCACTGACTGCTAGTTTCAATCACTCAACCATCCATCATCATTTAATGTGAACAAATAGCTATTTAAACAAGTTATTCAGCAACATGATCAAATCAATACACCACAATATAAGCTGAATAGCTTTATGTTGTACTAGTTTAGAAAAGAAACAAACAGACCTTCCTTTGTTGATGCAATGTGAATGTATCTGTGCAGAAAACCTCGGCCCAGCCTCTAAAAGTATGATACAGAAATAAAGGTAAATATAAATTACTGGAATTTAAAATATTCTAAATGTATTTTTGGCTTTTCTGGCTGTGATAGACCCAGGTTAACTAAAGTTTAATACCAATTTTAACTAAAACAATATGGAGTTAAGCTTAGTTCTAATATTTTTTAAAGTAAAAAACAAAACAAAGCATATCTGATTTAGATTCAAGAGTTTTATTGTCAATACAACAGTTTAAATAGTACACAGTGTATTGAAAAGTCGTTTCACAGAGCCCCCTAGCCATGGTACAAAATGTAAGTAAAATATCTATAAATATATATAAAATATGTAAAAATATATAAAAGAGTAAACACACTTTAATACAGGTCTAAAATAAACTACACTAAATACACAATACCTATAAATATATGAAAAAATACTGCTCAGCGACGGTGCAGTTTCTATACAAGACAGTGATGTATCAGTACACTCTTGATGGTCCCTTGGAAGAATGATGTGAGGATGGGAGAGGGGAGGCTGGCCTTCTTCAGCTTTCAGAGGAAGTGGAGGCGTTGCTGGGCTTTCTTGGTGATGTTGGTAGAGTTGAGGTTCCAGGAGAGGTTGTCCGTCATGTGCACACCCAAGAACTTCACACTGCTGACAATCTCAGTGTTAGAGCCATCAATGTTCAGTGGGGAGTGAACGGCCATCCTCCTCCTGAAGTTAACAACCATCTCTTTAGTCTTGTTGACATTAAGAGTCAGGTTGTTGTTCTGACACCATTCCACCAGTTGTTTCACCTCCTCTCTGTAAGCAGACTCATCGCTGTTAGTGATGAGACCCATAACTGTAGTGTCATCTGCAAACTTGATAATGTGGTTGGAACTGTACCATGCACAGCAGACATGTGTCAGCAGAGTGAAAAGCAATGGGCTGAGCACACATCCTTGTGGAGAACCTGTGCTCAGTCTGAGGACCTTGGAAGTGTTTTCTCCTATGGAGACAAACTGGGGCCTGTCCGTCAAGAAGTCCAAGATCCAATTGCAGAGGGGGCTGTTTATTCCCACCAGATACAGCTTCCTGCTCAGCTTCTGAGGAATGACAGTGTTGAATGCTGAGATGATGTCAATAAACAGCATTCTGACATAAGTGTCTTTTTTGTCTAGGTGGGAGATATCAATTGAAGGGCAGACGAAATTGCATCATCCGTGAAGCGGTTTGGGTGGTAGGCAAACTGTAGTGGATCCAGAGTCTGTGGAAGTTGTGAAGCCTCTCAAAGCACTTTATGAAAGAATGCCTCAAAACGTGCTTTCAGTTCATCTGGAAGAGGGCTCACTGCAGCAGGTCTGATGTGTTGGCTTGTAGCCTGTAATGCAGTGAATGTCCTGCCACATGTACCATGTTTTAAGTACATTGTTTCAGTTTCTGTACCGTATTTGAGAATTTTTTTAAACTTGTGATTTTTACAATAGTACAATTGAGAGACAGTACTCTTTCTATCGACTCCACTACATTTCTATTACCATATATCTTCTAATAATAGCCTGTCTCTTATTGATGCCTGTTTCTAATAAACGCCGGGTTTGAAGAGATGTCACGACACATAGACGCCGGTCTCCCCGTTCCCCCTCCCCAACTTTCACTGGGATGTGCCTCTAAGCTTTCACACTCTATTGTCGTGTTTTAACAGAATTTATTCTTTAAAAGTTATAAAACGGCTTCAAACAAACCTCTGATTTCTGAAGACAGTAATAGCGTAATTACTCATTTCTGTCACAATATCTGAGGGTCTACTATTGGAAGATATACAGTATATTACATTCCTATGAAGCTTTAACTCAGCTGAGAAATTATCTTAAAAGGCCAGATTATGTTTGTCTCATGAGAAAAAAAAGTTAACTACAGTAAGTTACATTGCAACCCACTTGGGAGGGAACACCAGGTCCTCTGTGAATCTACTGCTGATGCATACTAACTTATTACAACTGCCAAATTGGGATGACTGATTGGCTCTGTCTGTACTGCAGTGTTTTCTGTGGCTTGCGGTTCACTTGCTTTTATGCTGCGTGGTCACATGTGCGCAGTGCGGTTTATTTTGATAGGCAGGGCTCTGCCATTGACTCGCAATGCCTTTGCAATCGACCAGTAGCTCAGGATTGACGTATTGGGCACCCCTGCTTTAAACTCTTAAACTGAATGGAATTGCATAATCAAGAAATAGTTCTCTTTCTTAGCTTTTTGGTGGGTAGTCAGTGTGGTACTTTTTAATGAACAGTCCGATTTTGGTTTCATACTTAGTCCAGTTCCGTCACTAATTTTTAGACACTTTCTTTAGAAGAAATAAATTGGAAGGTGCTAACAGGATGATTTATTAGCTTGTTACAAGCAGTCTCAGATTGGCTGCACTATATGTCAATCAACTGCCAAACAGCATAGTGGGGATGGCTGTTCGGCTAACACCCTTATTTTTAATGATATACGATCTACCCCACACTTCCTGTACTGTGGTGTAGGTGGTGGCTCGTCTTTTACATTGAGCGGTCTCACGTGCACCGTACAGTTTATTTTGAAAGAGCTCCATGATCAACTTGCTCTCTGAAGTTACTCTAAAAGTAATGAAGTAAAAAGTATGGTTTTGTCTTTCAAATGTAGTGAAATGGAAGTTAAAAGTTTCCCAAGAAAAAACTACTCAAGTAAAGTACAGATACTCAAAAACTGTACTTAAGTACAGTATTCAAGTAAATGTACTTCCTTACCACCTCTGCTCATTGGGGTCTTTAGGAGGGCACCACCTATTTTGATGTTTCGTTGACAAGCCTACGACATCTCCAAAGAGCTCATTGGTGATATCTGGTGTCCCAGGTGCACCAACCCAGGTCCACACCTTCCTGTTCTCATCTTGCAGTCTGGTGGTTGCCTTTCCTTTTGATCCAAAGCCAATAGCTTCTCTCTTCTGCTCCCTTCAGTCACAGATGTAATTTACACTACGATAGCAAAAATAGGAAAGTTTGCATGTCAAACTAGTCACATTAACAAAGAAATAACAGCAGCACAAATGCAGCCTACTGTGAATGAAAAATGGTGGTTATACGACCTGTTAGTTGGGAAATGAGCCATGTCTGTTGGAGCAAAAGGTGAAAGATGGTGGGAGTAGATGTGCTAAAGACAAAGAGCGGTGCTGGTATTTGTTTTAAAGAAAACCAACAGAATCAGACTTCTGCTGTCGTTCAGACTGTGCTGATACTGTCCACCAAAGAGCAAAGCTGATCTGGAAAGAGTCAGTTTGGAAACTGCCTATAAATAATGGAGATAAAGACCAAGCAAAACAGACATAAGGAAGGCCTAGTGAAATACACTGCAATAACAAGCTCTACAAGAGTTATCTACAGTGAGCTTCAAAGGAATTTGGAAATGGATTCTTGCTTAGAGTAGGTAAGTTCTGTAGGTATTCCTCCTTCTCATAACTGCATAACTTAAAATTAGCTTTACAATTATACTTTATTCTAATACTCTTCGAAAAGTATGTCAGGGGCATCGTTAGGCCCCAAATATTCTGTGTATAGCCAGGGATCTCAGAAATAAAAAATGGTCTAATCTATCATTGTATTAATGCACAGAATTATCGCCCCTGCTGCTTTCATGGAGATGAGGAGAGCTTAATTCCAAAAGCACCACCACCACCGACAATTAGGTTCAATGAAACTGTAGTCCTGAATTTTTCATGAGCCTAACAATGCCACAGTGTGTTATATGAGCCAATGGCAAGCGCCATAGATCTTCACCGCCTTGGGTTTATAGCACACACCCTCAAGTGTTCTGTTGTCCTGAATACTGTGTGAAATATTTTAATATTGTACCAAAAAGGTTTTTTTGTACACAGAGCAAAAAATATCATACTGGGTTAGGCCTGTTTTAGGAAGCTCCTAGCTGCACTCATTTCTTTAGATTCCATAGAGTTGGGGTGTAATTGAAAAAGACAGACTTTCTTTCAGCCATTGTCAACTTTCAATAAAGCACCAGCATGTGGCAAATAGTTAACAAGACCGAAAGAAATGAAGCTTGGTCCAAAGTTATAGATCTTTGTATATAGGGATAACATTAGAAGCTGCAGGAAGCCAGTGAAGAGGAGTGAAGACTGGACTAATGTTCGCTCTCCTCTTAGTTCTGGTTAATAGCCAATCTGCAAATTTTCTCTTCATGGTTTTCTTCTGTAGGTGAAAAGATAAAAGGTAAAAAGTGCATTACAGTGATCTGGTAGGCTTTTCAACATCATTTTTAAAAAAGGTTCTATTTACAACTTTATGCATTTTTATGTGGAACTTTACCCTCTGATTTAATTTCGTCTGGAGGATTTTAATTTCTCAGATTAACACCTTTTCTGTATTTGCCAGATAAAGCCAAATGGTTTTTTTTTATCTGTAAAGCAGCTTGTTTGTGGAACCGTTTGCCATCATAACTGCTGGCTCTTCTTTGCAGAAATCACATCACACCAATGAGATAATAAAGCAAATTCTGATGTCAAAAAGGGGTATGTTTTAAAAATACCCATGATCACCATTCAGACGCCAATCAACCTTACTGAGGTAAAGTGAATAGGAAGGTACCTAAACCCCTACTGCTCCCTGGACACCATCAGTTCTTGAAGTTGATTGGCTGAGATAAGGAAAATGGATGAGCCATTTTGACTTGACTAGATGAGTGAGTTAGAGCATCTCCAAAACAGCAGGTCTTATGGAGTGTTCCAGGTCTGCAATAGTTAATCCCTTCCTAAAATCATCCAAGGAAGGACAACTGGTGAATCAGCGACAGGGTTGCGGGCACCCAAGGCTCACTGATACATGTGGGGAGTGAAAGCTATCCTGTTTGGTCTGATCTCAGAGATGAGTGGCTGAAGAACAGAATGTTAATCCTGACTCTGATAGAAAGAGGTCAGAGCATGAGGAGACCTACACAGTATAAGGCAGTTGGCTTTAAAGTTATGGCTGATGTATGTGTGGACAAGGCCTCAGATTGTTCAGTTTGGACTAACTGTGGTATAACTGCAAAAGTAGAATGGTACCACCTCACTGTCGCCTCACAGCAAGAAGGTCCTGGGTTCGAGCCCCACATTTCTGTGTTCAAGCTCTTCCCCGGGTTTGCATGTGTTTCCTCCAGGTTCTCCAGTTTCCACCCACTGACCAAATGAATGGTTTTCTGTCTCTGTGCTGCCTTGCGATTGGTGGGCCTCCTGTCCAGGGTGTGCCCTGCCCTGGCCTGTGGTCAGCTTGTATCTTCCACCTTGACCTAAATTGGATAGAGTGCTTTGGAAAATGGAGGGATAGTTTAAATAAAAAGATAAGTTAAAAGCATAAAAAAGGAAAAAGATAAAATTGTAAAAGTTTAATTCAACCTAATATTAATGCACTGAATATATGTCCATTGCCTTTTAATGTAAATGTGTTTTGAATCAGATGATTAAAAATTAATCCATGGTCATCGGCAAAACAATACATACACAGTAGCTGTAGATTGGGTTAAAAACAATGGTATAAGTCAATAATTTTTCCAATATTAGACAATGACAGGGTGAGAATGATATCTAGAAGGTTCCGTTTCCTGGTTTCGCAATCCGAAACATCTGCAAGAAGCATCTTTGATTAATTTGCGCTCTTTGGAAAAGGCATTTCTGCTACGCGAGGTATCTGTATATTGGCGCCATCAGTATGTGTATGAGTGTTGTTTCCACTTTAGCGTGGTAGCGTGGGGTCAGGCTTACATAAGCCACTGACTAAACCCTCCTTTGCTGTTCTTTGAGGGTTGAGGCAGTGCACATGCTTGCACAAATGTGCCCGATTGCATCTGTGTGTGTGTGTGTGTGTGTGTGTGTGTGTGTGTGTGTGTGTGGTGGAAGGACCCATGCAGATTCAGTCCCCAAGCCATTTTCTCTCACCTTCTCTGAGCTCATCATTCTTTCTCTTATTCCCACACACCCCTCACTTTCTCTCTCTCTGTCTCTCTCTCTCTCTCTCTCTCTCTGCCCTAAAGTCAGTCCTGCTTCTTTGCCAGATTTAACTGGACTAAAGCTGACTCACTGTGCAACAGTGCACAGACACACACACAGTTATTTATATAACCTATACACTCACTAAGCAAATGCAACCAGTCACACAGACATATGAGGCTTTATAGAAAACGACAGTTACTGTGTGAGCGTGTGCCATTATGTAAATTTGCATTTAGTGATTCTCTTATGAATTCCTATAAGCTATTAATAAGGAATAATATCATCCAATTATTATATAGGCCAACCAGGGATGTAAATAAATATCCATCTTACCATCCATCCATCCATCCATTCATCTATCCAACCAACCAACCAACCAACCAACCAACCAACCAACCAACCAACCAAACAAACCAACAAACCAACCAACCAACCAAACAAACCAACAAACCAACCAACCAACCAACCAACCAACCAAACAAACCAACAAACCAACCAACCAACCAACCAACCAAACAAACCAACAAACCAACCAACCAACCAACCAACCAACCAACATGCATTTTACTTTATGTGCAGCATTTCTAGAGTAACTCCTTCACTAAAAAGTTCAGACATCAATCTGCCGTTCCTCAGTCATGATGCCTACATGATCCAGCCAATGAGAAGCTTTTTCATCTTTTAAAAAAGATGCATTATATACATAGTGTGAGGTCACCAGGACTAGGACTGGGAACCCCTGGGCTAGATTGCCACTTGTATTTATAGACAGGGACGTATGTAGGACTTTCAGAGGGCGGAGAAGGGGTCACCAATCTTATCCACAACAGATGGCAAGTGGACAAGCTCGAAACTGATAGAAAAGAATTACGTGCTGATGAAGGAAGCAAAATCCAATCCGAACAAGATATATTTGACTACTATTGCACCATTGCCAAAGCCTATGCTAACTGGTTGTTTCTTATCTTATCTTATCTTATCTTATCTTAAACAACAGTGCCCATCAACAGCCTTATTATATAATTAAATTATCAAAATGTATTTTGATTTATTCAGCAATCATGTTCAATCAAGAAACTGTAACAATACTATTAGTAATATTATTAATCCACACGATATTCCATATAATAATGCAATAATGCTCATAAACAGGAAAAATATCAGTGTTTCAAATGGCACCACAGTAAAGCCCCACTCTCTCTCCCCACACACACACTGATTTGCTGATATCAAATATACCCAGACTCTCTAGCACACAACTGCTGGGCCAGTATATATATATTTGCTGATGCAGTGGAGACAAATCTGCAAATGAATGTAACGGAGCTCCCCTCCCCCTTCAGTGTTTACACCCATACACACCCGCACATATACACACTCAAGCATTACAAGTGCACAAATGCAACAAATAGCATGATAGAAAAACCCAAAAGTCAGTTTAGTATTGTGTGATAGTGTCCATCTGTCTTTACAACACTCATAACCTACATTATATCTGTATCTATTTCCCCCCTAAGACCCATTACCCCTTTTCTGTACTAACTTTAACTTTAATTCTGTAGGTTTTTATGCTTTTCTCTGTTTTCTGTGAATTTTAAGGATTGTTTTAATCTATTATTATTTCCGGTATTTATTTTTATCCTTTTAAAGCAGATTGAATGATTCTGAGTATGATAACGTGTTATATAAATAAACTTGCCTTGCCTTGGTTTGTGGACTATTTATTGTTTGCTCTTAAATTGCTTTTAAATTGTTTTGCTTTTAAATTGTTTTTAATTTGTGTTTATGTATCTTGAGGTCACGGGTGGTCGCAAAAAGCATTTCACTACACATCATACTGTGTATGACTGTGTATGTGACAAATAAAATTTGAATTTTGATTTGTTTAAAATAAAAAAAAAAATCCCCTATATTTTCCTAACTTTCTTTAACCCTTCAGGTTGTGATATGGATTCAAGACTAATACACAGTTGTGCTAATAAGTTTACATATCTGGACAGAATTTATGATTTCTTAACCATTTGTTAGAAAATATAATTGATAACACAAAAACTTTTCTTTCACTCGTGGTTAGTGTTCGGTTAAAGCCATTTATTATCAAATAAATGTGTTTACTTTTTAAAATCATAATCACAACAGAAACTACCCAAATGACTTTGATCAAAAGTTTACACACCCTGGTGATTTGGCCTGATAACATGCAGAACTTGACAAAAATGGGTTTGAATGTTAATTAAAGGAACCATCTTCACCTGTGATCTGTTTGCTTGTAATTAGTGTGTGTGTGTATAAACGGTCAATGAGTTTCTGGACTCCTGACAGACCCTTTCATCCAGTGCTACACCGACTTTTTTTATTTTGGGGAAAGCAAAAGAATTGTCAAAGGATCTGCAGGAAAATGTAGTTGAACTTCTGTTGTAAAACATCAAAGGGATATGAGAAAATATCAAATGAATTGAGAATGCCAGTCAGCAGTGTTCAAACTCCAATTAAGAGGTGGAAAATTAGGGGAAAGGTAGACCAACAAAAATTTAAGTCACAACTGCCAGGAAAATTGTTCAGGATGCAAAGAAAACCCACAAATAACTTCAGGAAAAATGACTCGAGTTGCCAGATGAAAGTATCCTGCACAGAGACAAGCCTCAAACTTTCTGGCACAAAGTCATTTGGACTAAAATTAAACTTTTGGCCACAACCATAAATGTAGAGAGGAGTCAACATGGCCTACGATGAAAGTTAAACCATTCCTACAGTGAAACACGGTGGTGGATCACTGATGTTTTGAGGATGTGTGCATTACAAAGGCACAGGACATTTGGTCAGAACTGATGGCAAGATGAATGCAATAGATTATCAAAAAACTTTGCACTCATCAGCCCTCCTGACAACTTTATAGACAGGTAGACAATAGACAAAGTCAGTTATACAGTACTTCAATGTGTTGGTTTCTGTGACAACAGGATGTGTTTGCAGTTTAGTTTCCATACATAGACTGAGTGAAGTAGAGAGTGAGCGAAACATTCACACACTCTGTCAAAATCTGAGGAAGCAGTTTTGATACGGCCCCTTTAAGTGTGTCAGCGCTGTTAAGCACTTAAACAGAGTAATGTTTTTCAGACACAAAGTCATTAAAAGGCTGTTTGAGATGCAATGTCTAATTCTTATTTTCACAGCATCAGCTTTCTGCATTTCATCAGCACTACATTTAACTCCGAGGACTTTGGACTCATTCTGATGGGGAAAGTCACTTAGTAAACACCTGTAAAATCTGTTGCTATGCTGCAAAAATATTGGAACAGAAGCAATGTTTGAACAGCAATCAATCAAAAAAAAAAAAAGCAGGAAAAAAATAGCACACACACACACACACACACACACACACACGAGACGTTTTTGTGATCTTTATCGCCATCTAGTGCTTTTTGTCTTTACACTATGTACAGTATGGGTAAATCGGTACAGAGTTGTATAGACAGGCACCAAGACAGGCAGTTAGACAGACAGACAGGTGAAGAAGCAGGCACTGAGATAGACGGACAGACAGACATAGACAAACATGGACAGACAGACAGACAGACAGACAGACAGACAGACACAGAGACAGCCAGATAGATAATGCTTTATTGATCCTGAGGGACTTTTAGGACAATGCAGATACTGGTCAGGCTGATACTTGCCTGTAAGTGAACTGAGATATATTCAGAGCTCTGCATTGATGTACAGAATGTCAAAAGCTTTTGCTACTCCATCACACAATAAATCACTCCTAAACATCCATCCATCCATCTATCCATCTTTATTTTTGTTTTGCACAAAATAGTTTACTAATAAAACCAAGCTATCCATCCATCCATCCATCCATCCATCCATCCATCCTCAAAACCGCTTATCCAATTCGGGTCGCGGGGAAGCTAGAGCCCATCCCAGCTGATTATGAGCCAAGGCAGGGTACACCCTGTACAGGAGGCCACACCATTCATTCATACACAATTTCGAGAACCCATTCAATCTCAAGCACAAGCCTATGGACAGTGGAAGGAAAGCGGAGCACATGGAAGAAACCCACTACAAACACAGAGAGCACTTGTACACTACACACAGAAAGGCAAGAGATCGAACCCAAGACCTTCTCGCTGTGAGGCCACAGTGCAAACCATTGCACCAAATTTACTGTGTAAGTACTGTATCAGTACATTTATACATAAAGGATTGTTCTGTATTAGTGTAAACTAACAGACAGAGATGTTCCTTTATAATTGGTGAGAAGTAAAATTCAGACTTTATTTCACTATGGGGCGAGAGTGCTGCTTGTGCCTATTGTGAAAAATGGAATGGAACTGCTTCCCTGTGGCCCGGAGAGAACACACTCAAAAGAAGAGAAAGTGATGCAAAAAATACTTACACACACATTTACCATGAACTTTTACAAAAATACGCCCATTTCAGGTCTATTTTAAAGGAATGCTCACATTCAGAAGAAAACTGTTTAAACACAAAGAAGAACATTCAGAGTCATGGACTTGATTATGAGAATCTTCAGTGGCAGCTAATATCCAACATCAGTTCATGACAAATATGGAGAAAAATAAAAAGCTTGAATTCATTCCTGATTTCTTCTTCCACCGATGAGGAATGTCCTGCACAGAGATAGCAAAATAGTGACAAAGGTAAAGCTGAATGTTCCCCTCACTCTGGCTTTTCTTCTTTTTTCACCATCTCTTTCTCCCTGCAAGTGATTTTCTTGTTCTTTTTCAGCCTTTCCTCTTTTTCTTCTTTCAGGGCAGCTTCTTTCAAGCTCTGGAACTTCTTTAGGTCAGCACAGAAGAGCACCTGAGAGAGAGAGAGAGAGAGAGAGAGAGAAAGAGAGAGAGAGAGAGAGAAGAAGACGAAGAAAGAGAAGGAGAGAGAGAGAGAAATAAAGTGAAGAAGAAGAAAGAGAGAGAGAGAAAGAGAGTGAAGAAGAAGAAGAAAGAGAGAGAGAGCGAGAGAGAAAGAGAGTGAAGAAGGAGAGAGAGAGAAAGAGAGTGAAGAAGAAGAGAGAGAGAGAGAAAGAGAGTGAAGAAGAAGAGAGAGAGAGAGAGAGAAGGAGAGAGAGAGAAAGAGAGTGAAAAACTGTAGAGAGCAAGCATGAAATAAAATGTGAGGACAGATTTACTCACAGAATGGGCCCAGCCAGCATTGGAACCCCACAGCTTTCTAAAAAAATCTCCTGCAAAGAGAGTGTCAGAATAAAGTGTTATAAACAGTGTGAAACATATTCAAACATCTCCAATAATGTCATGTCATTTGTAAGAGATTTGATGATTCATACAAAATAATGCATCATGTATATAATAATGTGTAACTTTCCCAATTTAAAATATGCTACATTGAGGCACCACACACTGACATTAACAACACTATTATAAGGATTTTTTTATTACATGAGTGTGAGGGCAATGGAATCAGACAGCTATTACTGAAAGAGCTTTGTTTTAGGTACAGAAGGTCTTTTTTTCAGAATAGGTTTTGCATTGGGAGGTGGGGTAATGTAATTATTACTAGTGTTTCTCTCTGATTTTAATCCTGCCCAGATCTGCCATGTAAGTCATTTTCCCATGCTCCCACAGTACAGTGATTATTAAATGAACTGTAGCATTAGCCCCAGGTTAAACTGCCATGCTGGTAGCCACGCCATATTAAAAACATGTACGTAAAGTTTTGCCTTAGTATAAATGCACTAGAAAACCTGTTTACTTTTTATTTCTCTCTGAACACATAACTACTATTATGTGATAAATGATTGTCATTTACTGACTGTTATGCTTTACTAACATATGATTGAGATCATAGAAGCTCATTATCATTGTGATGTTTCAGATAAAATAATACCGCATCACCAACAGTCATATACACTCAACAAAAATATAAACGCAACACCTTTATTTCTGCTCCGATTTTTCATGAGATGGACTTAAAGATCTAAAACTCATTCCAGATACACAATATTACCATTTCTCTC
>JBBIGC010000018.1:4007440-4018475 GCA_037576955.1 Lepidarchus adonis | reverse complement strand
TGCGTGCTGCCATGTTGGATAACGCACAGTTCTCGCGGGATTTCACAACATACTCACCTGCGCATACTCACCACCTCTCTGAAACATTTAAATGTTTTGTAATTCTATATGAAATCTGATTTCTGTATAATTAACACCATCATTGTCTCATTCACTAGGTGGCGCTGTGGACTTTGGGCCAGCAGGTGGCCAGTACTGGTTATGTGGTGGAGCCCTACAGGAAGTATCCCTCTCTGCTGGAGGTGCTCCTCAACTTTTTGAAAACAGAACAGAACCAGGGCATCAGACGAGAGGTGCCTTCACATTTTAACTTATTGTGATGACATGATGGAATGTGAGACTTTTCTTATAAGGCTGATGTCTGTACCAGAAGAAAAGCTGAAGAAATGCAATTGATTGCATAGACTCTGCCTACTTATAGACCAATGTAATAGTCTTAATGAAATGCTATGTACAGCCTAATGCAAAAGTTTGGACACCCCTTAATAAATGGCAGATTTTTGGTGATTTTGTCATTGAAAAGATGTTACCAGAATCACTCACTATGTCCTTGTAGCCTTCTCCTGCATTGTGGGCATCAATCACTTCCATTTTCAGAGTGTTACACAGCTGCTTAGAGGAACCCATGGTTGTTGAGTGTCCACAAGTGTGTGCACAAGGTTTGAAAAGTCAGAGTATTTGAAAAGATTTGAAATTGGCAAAAATGACAATGACAATGTCCATGCATAAGATCTAATGAGCTAATGAGCTGATTAAGGTCTGAAACTTTGTAAAAAGAATATGATGTTTTGGAACTCTTAGGGTGCCCAAACCTTTGCACAGTGCTGTAATAATATGTTTATTTTTTAAAATTTTTTGTTCAATTTATTGCATAAAATGTAACTATGCATCAATGTTTGGCCCATGTCCTAGAGACATTCTGGTAACATCTTTTCAATTACAAAATCAATGGGTCCCCAAAGACTGTAGATAATGTACTTATATGCAATATATTATACTTATGATAATTTATTACTTTCATTCCACCTTTGAAATTCTTTGGCTCTGATCAAATTCAGTATTACAGTAGAATGAAGAACACAGTATAAGACAGGGAAAGTTGTGTGTCAGCCTCACTATATGTTTAGTGTTATGAATAGGCTTTCCAGAAATATTATATACTTTGCTCATGTATTTTTAAAGTCTTGTTGACGCCCATTTCCAGTAAACGCAGAGTTTGAAGAGATTTTTTATATATTATATAAGTATAAGTTGTTTTGGCTGTTTGACCTTATGACTGAGTATGCACAATAGGTTTCATTGTAATTTGTCACACACTAGATTTTCATACTGGTTTCTGTTATTGTGCAGTAACCGCTTGTTGAAAAACTACATACAGTGTATCGGAGTTCTGTGTATGAACAATAAGGAAAAAGCTTGAATGAGAGGATGAAAGGATCCTGAGCTGATATGTTTGTTTCTGCACCAAAGTTCCACGCATAAAGTACTAATAACTCAGAATACTGCTACTTTTCTCTGGTTTTAAACTGTATTTTCTTTCCTAGGCTATTCGTGTTTTGGGCCTTCTTGGTGCTCTGGATCCCTATAAGCACAAGGTTAACATTGGTATGATTGACCAATCCCGAGACGCTTCTGCTGTCAGCCTCTCTGAGTCCAAGTCCAGCCAAGATTCCGGTAAGTACTTCCTTTGTTGCAATTGCTGGATACAAAGATGATTTCCTGGGCTGTACAAAGAAACTGGGTTTTCAAAGGAATATCCAAGAAACAAATCTTCTTTCACTAGTCTCCCATCCCAAAAGACTACAATACTGAATACTAGTTTGCACTTGTTATCTTTCGGAAGTGACTTCTGCATTATCTCATATTGCTTTGCTCATTGTAAGCTTTACGTATTGTAAAACTCAATCCTGCGATTATATAACGACCTGCTCACTGAATAGCAATGGATCTCCACCCCCTCTTCCCCACACCCTGTCATATAATAAGATAATCCTTCATCCATTCATAAACATATGCTTTTACATCTGTATGCAGAGTAGAAATGGTCTTTTCACCAGGTGCAGGACACTACAGCCAGGTAATCGACATGTCTCAACATCTCCTTCTGAGCCCCGAAGCATCATATAGGCAACTAAACTCAAATATGGACTCTGGTCTCAGAGAAAACTATGGAGCACTACCAATACACTAAGCAAATACTCCTTAATACAAAGGAAACACTGCATTTTTAAAAATCTAGTTTCCATTTGATTCAACAAAAAGAAATTTATACACAAAATTTATAAAAAAATATATACATCTTCACAGCTGACAATTACATTTCATGAATTCCTTCTCTTTACTCAACATGAAAGAATTTTGAATACCCATAGATGTTCAACACTACACAAAATATTTCCACATTTCAATATTAAGCCAACATTTGTTTTCCACTTTTACATAAACCAGTTTTTTTAAAAATCATGGTATTTTCTTTCATCACCATTTGCTGTCTTGTGTTTTTTGCTTTATTGCCAATCAAATCAGTTAATTCAGGCCCTTGAACTGTGTCTTGTTACTTTTGAAACATGAGATACAGTAAGTGTTGTCTCATTAAACAGTGTAAACTTCAATAGTTCCGTATATCTTCCAATAGTAGCACTGGCGTTAATTAAAAAAAATGATTGGGACGGCCCAGTGTTTAATAGAGAGGCGTTTGTTGGAGACGAGCTATTATTCTCCTCACAGACGAAATGGAGTATTTATGGCCTTCACATTTATTTTAACAGAAGATAAAACATCATGACTAAAATCATCCCTCTGTCTGTTCGGTGGTGATACTAGTCTGTGATTGGCTGTTATTGTGGGAGTGGTTTATCAACAAATGCAGCAATAAGTTTAAACAGAGCCGCTTAACAACGTCAATAACCCTCAGGGTTCTCAGCAACTATTGGAGACCGGCGTCTATTTGTTGCGATGTCTCTTCAAACTCTGCGTTTATTGGAAATGGGCGTCAACAAGACTTTAAAAATACATGAGCAAAGTATATAATATTTCTGGAAAGCCTATTCATAACACTAAACATATAGTGAGGCTGACACACAACTTTCCCTGTCTTATACTGTGTTCTTCATTCTACTGTAATAATGAATTTGATCAGAGCCAAAGAATTTCTACGGTGGAATGAAAGTAATAAATTATCATGTAAATTTTTGCAAAATAGCTATAAAACATCAATAAAAAGAAATGTACATTTTATTTAAGCCAATTGTGGTTTAGGAGTCTGACGTCCTGGGGGGAAGTTTTCTAGTCGAGACCCTTATGGTCAAATCTGTCTAATCTTTTTCAGAAGCCTTGAGATAAGGCTGTGTTTGTAGACGGATGGAAACGTCCTTCACTGGAGCACATTTAATTTGTTTTTTAAACTGGTCAGGAGGATCAGATCTTCTTGGAAGTCAGTTTGGGAGACGGCAGACACCTGAGGAGATTGCCCTCGGCAGATTGGGTCCTTAGTCTTGCATGGTTTTGGAGTCGGGAGGGTAATAATGGGTTTAACAGTGGGGCTGTATGAAGAGCCCAATATCTCCCCATGGACGGATGGGATTACAGTAGAGGTGCAGTGTCTGGGGCAGCTTTGTCTGAGTCTGCCTGGAGCACAGCATCAAGGCTCTCAGGCTTTTCTTTCTATTGGAAAAAGTCTACACACTAGTTGTGCAGGCTTTTCAAAGGTCATTCAGAATAACAGTTGGTGTGAGCTGAATCCAGAACCTGGACGCTGATTCATTACATTCATTACATGCAGATGATAAGTGGTTCTGCTGATTTATAACCACCGTTCTGCCACTCCTGCTGTGAATTACTATGGTTGTTATTAAAGAGAGGTCTCACCAAGGCTTTCCCTGTGGAGGTGATTTGCACAGAAATATATAAAATAAACTTTTATTTTCTATATAGATTTATTCTCTTTCTTCTTAGGAGTTTTAGTGACTCACTGGGCCGTAAGCTTAGCTTTATATTCATTTAAATGGTACTATTTAATGCTATTTAGATACTGTAAAATGTCCTCTTTTGCTTTCAGTGGTATTTTTTTATATTGTGTAGCACTAAGCTAATTGATGTAATTGTGGTCTACTCACACTTGGTTTATTAAAATGGTAACTTTGTACAACATACACTTTTGCAGTAAATCCTATAGGCTTTTTTCCCCTTCAACTTAAATTTTTGTGGGATTTTGCAGCATTAAATATAAGCTAATGCTAACAATACTTCTACATCTAAGAGGTTTAAGTGATGGTAAAACTGCATAAAAAGCACAAAAGATACAAAACATGATGGAGCTACATATGCAGGTGACTTTTTTGTTCATGTTTTCATGGCCGCATATTTAATGAAGGATTTTAAGCTCATTGTCATAAAACCATGGTGTTCAGTCACCCAAACTGTTCGCTTTTTAACATCATTACGTATTTCAGGGCAAAGGTAAAAAGGCAGACTTCAGATACCAAACATATCTTGACTGAATACCTTAAATTTTGTTTTCTAAAATTTAATAATAATAATAATAATAATAATAATAATCCATTTTATTTATGGGCGCCTTTCATAACACTCAAGGTCACCTTACATAAAATAAAAAGTACAAACGTTTGTACATTTAAAGATATACAAACAATAAAATACTAAGATATAAATCAATCAATTTCCCTTAATATGTCCTTTTTTTTTCTTTTTTTCTTTTTTTTTTTTGCATCTTTTTGGAAATTATCATCTGTGCCTCCTGTTCCAGACTTGACTGTCTCCCAGGCCCCTCACACCTCCACACCTCTGCTCTCTTTCCTTCTACTGCCTTCTTCCCCTCTCCTTGGCATCCTGTTGTCTAATATTTTAAGTGCATTGAAAACCTGCAACCCTCCGTTCTACACTCCGACTCTCCCCACCCCCAGACACAACAGCCATTATACCAACATCAAACACTTGTGTGGACCTCAAGGGGACCCTGTGTTGTGTATGGGAAACAGATGATGCTATGAAGTCATAGAATCTTATGAAAACCAGCCCTGAAGGACTCGAGTCATAGACACAGGCTTGTTTGCTGTGCGTGTGGGGCCGATCCGACACATTTACGACCATAGGAAGCATTCACACACAGACCGCATTGGCTTCCTCATTTTCCTCATTTTCAGTCGGCATTAAGTCTCCTCCACACAAGGGTTGTTTTAGAGGCTTCTCTTACAGAAGCTTGCAGAACTCACAGGGCTTTCTCTGACAACATTTAACATTGATTTATCGTTGCTTAAGATGTAGATAATGAGGTGTGGTATTTCATTTATTACTTTGCCTGATGTTTTGCGTCTTTAAAGTGAGAAGTCATTCAGTCGTTCAGATGGATTTCCTTCATTTTTGCAAAGGGAGTAATTGTAAGCCACTGCATTTGACCCCAATTGTATTCAATAATTTTGAATTTTTTAGCGTTTGTTGTCTAAGCGTTTTGGTTATGAATCTATGAAGCTTTCTTCCCACTGTCCAGGTTCCAGTTATAATCATGATGTTTTAGACGCACAGCACATAGCACTTCACTGTAATCTCCACGTTCTTACGTGTTATTCTTGCTATTCTGTTCTGATCTATAGCCCATGTTTTATAACCACTGACAGGTGAAGTGACCATCTAATTATTTAATTACAATGACACTTGTCAAGGGGATGGGCTATATTAGCCAGCAAGTGAACAGTCAGTCCTTGAAATTGATGTCTTAGTAGCAGGGAAAATGGATCTGAGCCACTTTAACAAGGACCTTATTGTGATGGATACACTAGTCAGAGCATCTCCAGAACACCAGGTCCTATGGAGTGTTCCAGGTGTGCAGTAGTTAGTACCTACCAATAGTGATTCAAGGAAGGACAAGTGGTTAATCAGCGACAATGTCATGGGCACCCAAGGCTCATTGACGCATATGGGGAGTGAAGGCTAGCCTGTCTGTTCCTAAACCAAAGAGGAGCTCACAATGTCACAGGTTCAAGTTCTAGCCCAGGCACCACTGAGGTACCCTCCCCGAAAGTATACTGCCCCCTAGGTGCTGTTGCTAGCGTTATCTACTTTCACAACAGCAATTGACTTGTCGCTATGTACAACCTACAATTTTGACACCCCAGCTGTATACAAAAAAAGAGTTTATTATGTGATGTTCAGTGCACATTTTTTGTCTTGTGTATGTTTTTTGTATTAGAAAATCATGCAAGCATAATGAAATGGCATTGAAAGTCCCTGTTTTGATGAGCACTGCATACTAGCTTTATTTTTAAACTTTTCTTAGCTTTCTGGAAGGTACAAAGCACAAATCATAATCATTTTCCTGCGCTCTCGCTGGTAACGAACTACGACTCCGAGACAGTAACTCTCTTTCCAACTCAAACACGCCACATCCCACAACAAACGCCTTAGAGAAACTCATTTTAGCTATATTTGTGCTACTTGTTAAATGTATGCTATCATTACATGCATGAGTTCTGACTTACAGCAAAATTTGTGTTACGTTGCGTTCAGAGAAATGGAACCGACTCGAGGAACCCCTGTTCATGTATTTAGCACATTAAACACATAGATACGGATAGTGACTCTGTGCTACATGCTAATAGCTAGCAATGAAAGCTATTTGCATACTGTGTTCCTAAATCATCACGCATCTGTCTAAAAGCATTTCAACAGTTAATTAATTTTGAACAGACTTGCTTTACATGCTGTCATTTATTGAAAAAATCTGTAATTTTGTTTGATTTGTTGATAACCGTGTCAAAAACTGCATAAACAAGTCTGGTTGACAAACTTGATGTGGTTTGAGTGTGTAATGATTTAGTCTTGCACTTAACATAATTCAAATTCTCTAATAATTGTATTTACTTTTCTACAATTAAAGACGGGGAAAAGATGAGTAAATTAAATATAAATATAAATATTAGTCTTCTTAAGGATCTGCTTGCCTGCTGTCCTGCACCTTCTTTTAATTTACCACTAGAATAGTTCATTTGTAATGGTCAAATTAATAATGCCTTTCTTAACAGGGCATGAACTATATGATTCCAGTGCCATTGCCCACAACTAAACACTGGAGCTTTTTGACTATAAGACGCTCCAATATGTTGTATGATAAAGTGTTCTTGGCAGATGTATGCTTGTGGGGGTGATTTTTGAAGGTCTGTCCAGCTGTTTTGTCTGAGAGAGAGAGAGAGAGAGAGAGAGAGAGTTACGAACTGAAAATTGTCTGGCCCCCTCTCTTTCTCTCACTTTTCTCACTCATACATTAAAACATGCTAGTCTGTGGCTGATTGCAGTTCATATCTCATAATAGTTTCTTCAAACAAATTTGCAGAGACCCTTAAACTTTGTTTTACGTCATGTTAGTTGCTATACAGGAAAAGAGAAAACAGTTATATTGTTATTTTTACATTTATGTCAGGCTATAAGACTGCTTCTTACAGACTGAGGAAGGCTGTGAAAGCAGCACAGAGGTGCTACAGAAACAAGGCTGGATCGCATTTTTAGCATGGTGACTCCTGGTGCATGTGGGAGGGCCTGAGAACAATAGCAGACTATAAACCGCTCTGAACCAAGCTCAACGCTTTCTTTGTGCGTTTTTCTGCTTCGTACTAACTGCAAACTCCATCCGCTACGGACACTGAGGCAGGACCACTGAAACTCTCCGAGCATGACGCGAGGAGAACTCTGAGGGCTACTAACTGCAGGACCAGGTGGCAGGACCAGGTGGCATCCAGTGTTGTCTGTTAAGAGTGTGTGCAGATCAGCTAGCCACACTATTGAACACCATCTTCAATGCCTCCCTAGCCCTGCAAGTGGTGCCAACATGTTTTAAAAAATTATTATTGTGCCTTTACCCAAGAACTTCCATCCATCCAGCCTTAATGAATGTCGTCCAGTGGCCCTGACGTCAGTGGTGATGAAATGCTTTGAGAGACTACATCTGCTCCATCCTTCCCTCTGACCTACCAGGGATGCTTTTGCACAGGTCCTGCACACCACACTAAGCCATCTCGAAGATTGGAATTATGTTCAGCATTTAATACCATAATTCCCCACGCTCTCAGAAAAGCTCCAGGACTTGGGGTTCAGCACATCCTTGTGTAGATGGCTATACAGTTCTTTGAGCTTCTGAGTAACCCTTACTGAATCTAGGATTGATATCAATTCTGTTCTAAGAAGATCATCAAGGCTGTCAAAGTCTTTTTCAATTAAAGCTTTATCTAATGAAACAACTAGATTTGAGATAAGATCAGCAAATTCATGTAGGAATTCTGAGTAAGGCCCTGATGGTCTGTAAATGGTAATTAGTGGAATTAACTGTAGATTTGCTACAGTAAAATAAAAACTTAGTATAAATTACTTCAAAAGCTTTAAATTTGTGGCCCGATTTTTGTGCGATGCTGAGGATATCACTATAAAAAACTGCGACACCTCATCCTCTGCCAGATGGACGAGGCTAGTGTAGATAACTATATCCAGGGGGACTCACCTTGTTTAGTGTTACATACTCATTACTCTAGGTTTGGTCCCAGTGTATGTTAGACAGTTATATTAAACTTCTGGTTAGATATGATTTCATTAACAATAATGGCTTTTGAAGTAATAGTTTTAATATTTAACTTTAGATCAAATGTGCTTGCTTTACATTGAAAGTGATCTATTTTTATATTTATTAAGTTACTAGACCAGACACTTTAGTATTTCTGTATTTTGTTTAGCATGGGAAACAGACACAATCTGAATATTGTAACCTGGGTGATGGATTTAAGCAGCTAGCAGACGGTTGGTTTAGCATGTCTGTCTGCTCCCAGGCGTGGGCTCTGGATTGTCACCAATTAACTGTCCTGAGACTATGTGCTATGCTGCAAGGAGAGCAGTACCTTCCCGAGTGGGATACCGTCCCACCCTAACAGCCAGCTTTGCCCTAAAAAATCCTTCAATTATCTATGAAGCTCACATTGTTTTTTCGGGCACAACCTGGGCATCCAGCAGTTTAGCGACCACAGCCTGCTGTAGGCCAAGTCGCCATGCCGCATTGGTATAAGGTCAGAATATACTACGGCATCAGACATAGAGTTTTTGCACTCTTCACTGTCCAATGTGGAACTTGCAATGTTTTTCCTTGAATTTGAGTGTTTTCAGGTGAAAGCTAACGTACATATGTCTGTGCTTCTTTCTCCAGCTGACTACAGCACCAGTGAGATGCTCGTGAACATGGGCAACCTGCCTCTGGATGAGTTCTATCCAGCGGTTGCCATCGTGACGCTGATGCGTATCCTGCGCGACCCATCACTCTCGAATCACCACACCATGGTAGTGCAGGCCGTGACCTTCATCTTCAAGTCTCTGGGCCTTAAATGTGTGCAGTTCCTGCCCCAGGTCATGCCCACGTTCCTCAATGTTATTCGAGTATGTGACGCCAGCATAAGAGAGGTAAAGACTCAGATTCTACTAAATAAATTCAGTTTTTCAGTCTGATGTGCTAAACTTGCTTGTTTATCTATTGACTGTACCTCAATCAATAGATGCTGTTATCTCTGAACAATGGTCAAAAATACAGACAACATTCCAGCTTTAAGATTGCTCAGTACCCTGTAAATAAATTTCAGATAAACAATACTTTGTTACATAAAATATACAGACCTACAACTTAAATGACCAGAAGTAAAGAAAACAAAAAATCTTGATGGAGGAGTTTGGTAATTTCTTCCACATAATTGTCACATACTATTATCTGGTACTTTGTTGCAGGTGTGTGCTGGCTTTCATTTAGTTCTATGCTTTAATTACCATCGAGTGATTGCTGCAAAGCTCAGCCAAGGTTTTCTTGGTGCTCTGTTACCCTGTGTCATAAATCTTTGCAGACAGTCAGAATAAATGGTCAAAACTGATCATAATATGATCATAATTAGAGCTGGACAGATCAGAACATTTGATTTACAAAGTCTCCAGTGTCAGATTGAGTTTCATGAACTGAGTAGCAATCAGGTTGTTTTGGTTACACCTGTTCTGTGTCTGTTTTTCCCTCTGTTAGTTCCTCTTCCAGCAAATGGGAATGGTGGTCTGCTTTGTCAAGATCCACATCCGACCGTACATGGATGACATTTTCACCCTCATCAGAGTAAGTGACCTTCCCCTTTTTTTGCATTATTCACCCTCTCTGTTCTTATGCTATTATGTGTCTTCTCAGATTTAATGGGGCATCCACAGTTTTTCAAACAGAATATTATAGCTCCAAAAGAGGTATTTATTTTCACTAAGCAATGGCTATAAATGTCTATTTTATGGTCTATGCTCTATGGTGGTTTATGGAGATGAAGATGAACAGCCATTGCAGGTTAATTCCATCTAGCTCACCAAAAACAATGGTTTTCTTTTGTGTTTATGCCTTATTTTACCAAGGCCAGATGTTTTGGGCCAGAACCTGCATGAGAAATTGAGCTTGCTGCTGGGCAACTTCAGCTCTAAGTGGTCTCAGGGTATCCAGAGAAGATCCATAACAACTTGCTTCCTAAGTCAACATTGGTCTGTCACAAGAAAAAATGGACAATTTTTTGAGTGCTCTTTGCTTTCTCCAGATGGTGATTCTGTCCTTTGGCTCATAAAGGCCTCATTCACACTGTCAGTTAAATTTGACCCAATTCCGATTTTTTGCTCATATGTGACACAGATCGGATCTGTCCCATGACGGTGTAAACGGAAAAAACGCATGCATTCAGATATGTTGAGATTGGATTCAGGCCTCATTCATATGTGGATATAAATCAGATATAAATCCGATATGTGTCGATGCGACTGTACTGTAAACAGGCAGTTCAGATTTTCCTAGACGTTTGCGTTCTGTACGTCATTAACTGACAATTTAGTTCTTCATCGTAGTTTGATGACGTCGTGTGGAAGCAAACACACTAAACATGGAGGAGGAAAGTGCCGGGCAGTGGGCGGCGGCTGAAGTTACGCCTTCTTAGCCTGTGGGGAGAAGAGTCAGTTTAAGATAAAATTAAAGCTCCGACCGAAACAA
>JBBIGC010000018.1:3991793-4005415 GCA_037576955.1 Lepidarchus adonis | reverse complement strand
AACCATGAAAACAAGACATGATTTCTTCTGCTATTTCACATGTCTAGTAAATGTATCTTGATTTAAGATTTTTTTAATATTTGGTCTGAAAACAGGACAAAACTACTATGTTAGAAAAGTATTTTTAGTACTTGTGGAACCTCATTCGTGGGAGGCTGGGTAACTTGGCAGTGTCATGGATGCCATTATATTTTGAAAAATTTTCAAAGTAGCCAAATCCAGCAGAGGTGTTTTCAATATGTAGATCAAGTCCTGCATTGTCCAGAACAAAACTCAGGCTCTATTCTCAAACCAAGCTGCTGTTTTAAAGTTATCTTCTGGATAAAGACTAACTCCAATCATTTTATTGTTCAGTCTAATGAATATGTTTGATCTTTTAGACCTTTTGGTTGTGTAGATGAAGATATTAGGCCTCAAAAGCTGGGCCAAACTGTTGCTTGCGAAGAATTCGCCCTCACACTTCAAAGCAGCATGAAGAATATCAAAGTACTTCTCAGTCACCAGACGTCTGGAGAAGATCTACACTCCACCAGTGCTCAGATAGAATAACAGCTGCTTGCCGACACAGAAACCCGTGAGCCTGGACCCAACAGCTACAATTATTCAACCTCACATGCATACAGAACCTCCCTTGCCACAACACTTTATACAATGGAGCGCATATAGTGGCAAGCTTCTTGTCTGGGATGGTCGTAACCGTGGTCTGGCTGCAAGCTCCTGCATCACAGGGAGTGTCTGGGCCACCTTGAAGGAGGCCTTTGAGCTACCTTCCAGTTGACATGGGAAAGAAAAGAAAACAGTTCACTCAGCCCTTAAAACGACCTGCTGGCCCATAACCTTCCTGTGCCACTGGGCCCTTTAGGAGAACATCTAAAACAACAAAGCCATTCTTATAGGGGACGAGTTTCCCAAGAGCACCATAGTACAAAGACTGGACAATAAAGGTGGTCACTTTGAAAGAGATACCCTAACATTATCAGTGAACCTGTGTAACTAGGCCTAGAATTTGCTGGGTTCTTTTTTTAACAAATTGTGTTAATGTGTTGTATTTGAGCAAAGAAATTATGAAACTGTGTAAAGTAATGTTTCCTCATAAATATTCATGCAAAACATTAGGCCTCAAATTATTTACTAAAGTTTAAGTTACATTCGTTCTTGAGAAAGGTTCTAACAACAAAGGTTCTAAAATTACTTTGCACAAACATGTCCGCAATGAAATGTGCTCCCAAATCCCAAAATACAAAAATGTCAGAATCTTCAGGTAAACCATGCAAGATGGTTTTAAGAAGAGGTTTCTTAAGAATTGTCACTGATAAATCTGTGTTAAGTTTATATATAGACCCCTGTATCTCTTGCTTCATTTTAGTTTGGTGAATAGAATAGAATAGAATAGAATAATATAGAATAGAATAGAATAGAATAAACCTTTATTATCCCACGAATGAGAAATGTAGGTGTTACAGAGCTCTTTTACAGACAAAAGGAATATATAAGAAATATAAAATAAATAACATCAAGTATGTTCTGGTCTATATATACACTTAATAATAAAAAAAGAATAATAATTTTATATACATAAACACTAGGAATCTTTTACAAAATCTGCAGAGATATGCACAATATGTTAATAGGTTTGGTTGCAGTAATTATTTAAGGGATACTACTGGCATGTGTATACAATTTGTCAGCGAGGACATTAGTTCTCTCAGGCTTTAATATTAACTAAACGGATATAAAGTTGCATTGAAAACCTTCCATTCAGTGAACAATGTAGCACTTGGTTGATCTGTTTCTTCTTCACAGCTCCTCATGGCCATACAACTGTTTGGTGCCAACCTAGATGACTACCTTCACTTGCTGCTGCCTCCTATAGTCAAACTCTTTGATGCTCCTGATGTTCCTCTGCCAGCCCGCAAGTCAGTATAACTCCTGCTCTTGTACATTCATCTCTACCACAACCTTGTGATGTTTTATTTAAGGAGTGCAAGAATTTCAATACATTTAAAAACTGAAATAGAAATGTACATAGATAAACTGTTAGCTCTCTCAAGTATTTTTCATTCCTATCTTGAATATGTCTTGTGGTACTGTCAGTGATGTGGGTGACTTAACATTATGATGTTTATTGAATTTATTTGAGAACTGAGCCAAACCAAACTGGGTAATATATATTTTCTGTACACTCAAGACATTTGTAACAAATGTATACAAATTCAATACAATCTTTACTTTATCAAAGCTGATCAAGTATTGTTACACTGACACTTTTAATGTCTTGACACTTACAGTGTTCCTTTCATTTTCACCAAAGCTATATAAATTATGAGCTACTTTTTGAAATGTAATGACTTCATAGCGCCTCATAAACCTTCCTGTCGACATAATATATATGTGAGGTGCTGCCGGATAGCTATGCAAAGTAAGTGTAATAAGTCTCGACCTTGTAATGCTGTTATAAATCAGTTTTACTGCAAAGATCAGTGACTTCACAGATTTCCTTCATAATCTGTACAGTTCTCCAGACGTGCCACATGGACACCTAGGTCTTTATTTCAGCTCAGTGTCAATACACGGTACAAATGCAAGGATCCATTCCCCCTGTCAGTGAGTGGGTACTTTTGGCAGCCAAATCTACTTTTGAGATTTTTACGAGAAGCTAAGCAGCACCAGTGAGGACAGATTTGAGTCATGTGACCGTGGTGTCCTGTGTCAGGGAGGAATCTCAATATTGAGTCTCATTGATTGAAGCACCAGAGTGGTTTGGCCTGTCATCATGTGTCAGATTCAATATTACCTATCAGAGTGAAACGCTGCACAAACAGGAAACTCATTGTGTGTGTGTGCACACATGCACCTGAAAGGAAGCCTTTTTAGATATTAAAAATGATTTTATGCACCACAGACATCCATAATTTCCAACCAATGTTAATCTATTACATTTAAACAGTTGTTTTGAGTTACTAATATGTAATGTATGTATTACAAAGATTGTGGCGTTTACTTGTGTTGATTATTTCAATGATAATATGAATTGGTTTCAGATTTCATGCAGCAGACTGTCGCACAGTGCCCTTCATTGGCCTTGCAGTTTACTATTTTATTCTGTTTGGTTCTGAAGGGTTGCCTTGGAGACGTTAGATCGCTTGACTGAGTCGCTGGACTTCACTGACTATGCTTCCCGAATCATCCACCCCATTGTGCGCACTCTGGACGGGACGCCCGAACTGCGTAGCACCGCAATGGACACTTTGTCTTCTTTGGTTTTCCAGCTCGGCAAAAAGGTACACACACGCATAAGTGCCAGTACACTTTCCTAAATAACAAAGTCACAATGCCAGTGTTTCAGGTGCCCTTGCTGTCTACTGCAAAACACTTGAGGGCAGTTTAAACCTTTTTTTGTATATTCTTGCCAGTGATGAGGTCAACTTGGGGAGAGAGTTCCTCCTGTAAGCCATAACTGTATAAGCTTTTCGAAGTAGCCCACTGATGGCGTCACTGGCCCACTTTGATTTGACTGCAAGGCTGCTTATGAGAGTGGGATGATGTCATTTTTTTCCCTTTTTATCACCCCTCCCGAAGTGCTATTAAAACCAGCAGCCCAGCATGTGGCCAACCCGAGCAGCAGGTGTGAGGCCTGCTGCTTTTGATCATCGAAAGCTATGGGCCTCAGTTAAAGAGGCAGTAGTCTGTCATCTTGGTAAGCACGAGTGGAAAGGGCTGTTTAGCGTCTGTGTGTCTGTCTCACTCGTACAGACGCATTCTAAACAGCACTTTCCACAATTATACACACATAGTCAAGGCGTTTGCTTCTTTAAAGGCTATTTTATTGACTCCTATATTAGGTACACGTTAAAGGAAGGCCTGCTAGCACTTTTGCAAATGAATGCTTACAGCTCTTGTGTTTTTTTTTCTATTTTGTTTTATCCAGTACCAGATATTTATTCCTATGGTGAACAAAGTGATGCTGAAGCACAGAATCAACCACCAACGCTATGATGTGCTCATCTGTCGCATTGTCAAGGTCAGTGTCCTGTCTTCACCCCCTCAACCATCTCAGTTACTAGGCCCTAGGGCATTCCTCCATCACAACTGAACCAACAACACTTCAGTCAAATGCTCTGATGTCATGAAAAGCTCGTAGCAGGGGCTATGGCAAGGAAACAAATGGCCTGTTGTCCACAGGTGGAGGATGTTGCCTCCATTTCCTGGAACCTGCCCCCTTTTGTGAATCACCAGGCATTCCTTACTAGTGAACCCAGACTTCCTACTCCAACGCAACGCAGTCCACCATCTGCAAACAATTTAACTTTTTACCATATATGATAGTTCCTGCTGACATATTAAGAATGCTTATTTAAAATGTGCATTTCCTGTAGGATTCATTCTTACGTTTGATGTGATCATGAGGTAAAATCATGAGGCACTCAAAAGAAAAAATTTTATGAAAAATGAACCATTACAACGTAAAAGGGGTTACATGACATAACATGAAATTTTATATATTGTGTTATGAAATGTTACAGTCTCACAGTTTAACCCCTTTTACATTGTAATAGTTATCCCTTGTCATATGGTACTTTTATGCAGCTTCCTGGTCATGTGACCATAGGCAGACTTTTATTATGAAGCCCCTAGACTTCCATTCGTAACTTGTCTTGAAAAAGGCCAGCTCGGCCGAAACATGTAGGAATAGTTTAATAGATAGCCAAGTCTAATAAAAGCTTTTTAAACACAAATTTTTCCTCTTGAGTGCCTCATGAATTTTTTGCACTTTTGAATAGTTTTTTATCTCTGATTGAGGAGCACCAGAGGAACACATTTTCTCTACACCCAAGCAGCACTTCCAGCTACATTTTTTGGTAAAAAAAAAAAAAAAAGTGAATATTTGTCATTGTGAACACACTCAATCATGCACTACAACGAAGTGTGACCTCTGCATTTAACACATGGAGCAGTGGGCAGCTATGAGCAGTGTACTAGGATGGTACCTTGCTCATGGGTACCTCAGTAGTACCTGGGCTGGAACCTGCGACCTTCCAATCCCAACTGCAAAGTCCCAACTGCAAAGTCCTGCCACTGCCCATATATTCAGGATTATAGATGATTGATTATGAGGTCAAGATTGGGTTGGATTGTATTTTGGAGAAAGGTTCTTAGACCTCTAAGTATATACTCCACCTTAGGTTTGGCTCAGGCTAATAATTATCCAATAAAACTTTCTAATAAAATGCTTGCTGAGCTGCCCTTCTACCCCAGATCTTGCTATGGTGACATGTTGAAGACATCAAGACTTTAACTTGAAAGTGGAGAGGCCTAATTGCTAATTCAGTATTGAAAGTTGGGGTATTTACATGTAGGCATCTGTTTCTCAGGGCTACACTCTGGCTGATGAGGAGGAAGATTCTCAGATTTTCCAGCATCGGCAGTCGCGCGGTAACCAAGGCGACACGCTGGTGAGCGGCCCTGTGGAGTCGGGTCCAATGAAGAAGTTGCATGTCAGCACAACTGCACTTCAAAAGGTCAGCATGTTTGGATTTTACATTTATTTGATTGTACGGTTTATCATGGTCTTGATTTGGTCTTTCCAATGGGTTGTAACTGCCCTGTATTTTTAGGGCTTTCTCTGCTCTAACAAAGCTATTCTCACTTAATAAGCTTATTAATAAGGTCTTACTGTTTGAAGTGGGAGAGCTAGAGGATAGAAAACAGTAAGACAGGGAATCTCCATTGGTGTCAGGTGCCAGTTTCTTGAACATTGATTAAGACTTGAATAAATTGCACTTCCAATAAAGATTCACCATTTAGATGGTTTAGACTTCGATTCGATTTGTGTTTGAGGAACTAACCAATAGTAACAGCTTCTGAAAGCTGCAATAGTTCTGCAGGGTTTGGCCCCAACCTTGGAAATTTAAACATATGGTATCTCGACTGAAAGTCCGTTTCATGGCCAAGACATTGTTTCACTTTCTGAGTTATAGAGCACACACCAGTTGTTAAGAGTTCTTGGCCATATGAGGAGACAAAATGTTCTTGATGTTCTTGACATTATAGTCTTAACTGAATTAGTCACTTGCATTCACCATTTTGACCAATTAACACTTAGCATATGTGCTAAACAAACATATGACACATTGCTTCATTCATTATTTATAACTGTCAGTTGTCCATTTAAGAGCTTTTCAAGAATGTTATTTGTAGCTTTATCTCGAGCAGCTGCAGTGCTGTGATTTGTTCAGGGATGGATTTTGCACTAGTGGGATACTCTTAACATTTTAACAAATTTCACACAAATGTTTACCCTAGAATGAAAAATACAGACTGACAGAGCAGATCTTCCATTATGAAGACTAATCTTTGTCAAGCCTCATATTGTTTATTGTAGTATATCAACACTGTAAAAAAAATAAACATAAATGTATTTATTTTATTTATTTATTTAATTTGATTGTATTTATTTCAATAAACATTTTTTGTATGAATTTTTAAAAATAATAACATTTGCTTTGCCTTGATAGAAATATTGTTGAGAATTAATTAGCAATGATTACAATTGAACGGGCACTGATTTGTTGTATTGGAAACCATTTGCATAGGAACATTGCAGTTTAAGTTAGTCTCTTAGTAAGAAATAAGTTAGAAATAAATACATTTATGTTTATTATTTTATACATTATACATTTTTGTTTACATTTTTTTAAATGCTTAGTTTTTTCAGTTTTTTCAGTGTAATATTAAGCATTTCTTTCCACAGTTATACATTTTTCACAAGGTTAAAAATAAATAAAGGTAGATTACTCAATTACTAATGTAACAAATTTTGTCAGCTCTAAACAGAACTAAAGCGGCCAAGTTATGTAACAGTTTCTCTGGATTTTAATGCTGAGGTGAGATTTTTATTAGCTGTGGTGCTATACTGTAAAGGGCAAATGAGGTATAGAAGCTGTAAAGTGCCTTCAAAGATTCAGCCAGGAATAAAAGTCAGTTTCCATGGACATTGCTGTGTCAAGTCTGTTTATCTGTGTTTCGTAATCGGCAAGCACATCACAATGATTCACAGCTGTCACCTGAAGGACAAGCTGATTTTTCCATCTCATTCAGTGTCACCCAAAACCTTCGCTCTCTTAAGTGAGGAGCAGCATAACCAGTTGGGATCTGCTTTTGTCTTCACTCATAAAGTCGTTGACACATGAGAAGGTCTCAGTCATAACCATACATATTCAAGGGGTAGTTTTGCACGCTCCAAAAATATTTATATCTTAGCATATCTTGTCTAGTATTTCCCAATATGAGATTATTGCAAGAATATTAAGAGTGCTGATCCTAGACATGTGTTTTTTAAATTGTCAGGACACAAGATATCAGATATTATTACTTAGAATTGGTTTCATCTTCTAAAACAATAAAAATCATTAATCATATTAAAGTTAATTTAATTTTAATTATATTGCATCTATTATATTACAATCATTTATTATAATTCCTTAATGAGCTATGTTCATTTCATAGCTAATGTAAACAGCACATGAGTGTTAGATTGCTTCAGGATTGGTCTTGATTGGTACTCAACTACATCTCTGTGTTTATATAATAAAAAGAACAACTAAAAATAACAAACATCTACTAGACAGAAGAATTTAAAAAAACAGTCAGCAGACAGATAAATAGATAGATGGATAAACAATGAATTGTATGTGCATTTGCATTACTAATGGGATGTGCATTGAATGGTATGTTAAAGAATATAAATTAAGGGGATATTATAAATTAAATAGTTATATTGTTAAAGATTTGCATTGTTGTGTATTGTTAAATGTACTTTTAAATGTCTGGCCAATCAAAGAGGAGAAATGTGGAATGACCAGTTGCTATAGAGACACAGTTACTATATAAAACAATACCACAACTGGGACATGCACCTGTATTTCCATTAAACAGCTAACACGGTGCACAGAGGATAGCCTTTTAATCGAACAATTTTACTGTCCCCAGGGTTTTTTTCCTTTTTTTTAAAATTATGCTGCTGCCAACAAGTATTTATTTATTTATTTGTTTGTATGTTTGTTTGTTTGTTTATTTATTTAAATCAAAATCCAAACAAACATTGTTTCGGACATATGAAAAGAATTTTGCGGATTTTTGATGATAGTAATGTAACTACAGGGGGTCCTTGAGTTATGTTGATGTTCCTTTCCTCTGAGTGCAACGTAAGCCAAATTTTGAGTTGGAACTTGCACATATACAGTGGTGTGAATTTTTTTTAACCCCCTGATTTCTTTTTTTTCCCCATGTTTGTCAAACTTGTTTTAAATCATCAAACAAGTTTAAATATTAGTCAAAGACAACACAAGTGAACACAAAGCACATCTTTGCAGATTCAAACTCTTCGTCGCTGTTGCATGTTTTTGCCATTTGTGGATAATGGCTCTCACTGTGGTTTGCTGGAGTCCGAAAGTTCTTTAAATGGCTTTATAATTTTTTCCAGACTGATAAACCTCAATTAAAAAATTACTTTCTCATTTAATCCTGAATTTCTTTGGGTCTCAGCATGATGTCTAGCTTTTGAGGATCTTTTGGTCTACTTCACTTTGTCAGGCAGCTCTTATTTAAGTCTTCTCACTTAATAATAAGAACAATGCATTGCAGTCCACAATGCATTGCAGAGCACAAATGCCGTAATTATTATTTTTTTTAAGGAGCTAGCGACGTATTTCAAGTGCGGCGTAGCTCGAAGCATCCCCTGTAATTGCTTTTTCAAATGAATGCAATTACAGTTACTTAACGTGGAATGAACGTAGTGCAGTGATTCAGTGCGCTGGCCAAGGCGCATGCAATAACTCATAATGCAAGTTCTTTTTCTTTTGATGCTTAATTGCATTGTCAAAGTCAAAAGCTTACGTTTACAAATAACAGAAACATTACTTTCCCTAGTAATGACTTTTTATGAGTGTTAATCAGTAGCTTTATTAGTAATCAGTAGCTTAACGTCAAACATGGATCATTATACATTAGAAAAAACATGATGCTGTTATGAGGAGAATCTCTTACGAATCTCTCTCATGTTCCTTATGTCTTTTCTTCACAGTTGACAACAGAAATCCAGCGTGTAAAGTTGTTCAGTTGCTTTTTTTGAATTAACACGATTACAGTTACTGAAAGTGAAAGGAATGTTGTGAAGTTTAATTAGTTGATTAACTGAAACAAATTCAATTGGCTTTCACCTACTATACGCTTATATGTACATTGATAATCACAGTGCTTGTGTTGTTGGTAGGCATGGGGTGCTGCCAGGAAGGTATCTAAGGACGACTGGTTGGAATGGTTGCGGCGTCTCAGTGTCGTTTTGCTGAAAGAGTCTTCCTCACCTGCCCTTCGCTCCTGTTGGTCCCTTGCCCAGACCTACATTCCACTGGCCAGGTGAGGCTTACTTATTGTCCATGCTCTTCCTTTTCACATACTCTCTCTCTTCCCCAGTAATTTGCAAATGTAATGATTGAGTGTTTTGTATGAGATTTCTATGATACATTTGCACCATGAAATGAACTCTGTCTATAAACATCTGGGTTGAAGTGAAGTGAACCAGCTGATAATGTAACAAAGCAAACAAAGGATTCTTGCTAATTCTGATACTGCATCCCATGACTATAGAGATCTGTTTAATGCTGCATTCCTGTCGTGCTGGTCTGAGCTAAGTGAGGACCAACAAGATGAGCTGATCCGCAGCATTGAGCTAGCACTGACCTCCCAGGACATCGCTGAAGTCACACAGACTCTTCTCAATCTTGCTGAATTTATGGAGCACAGTGACAAGGTCAGTTTATAGATGTCATAATCAAAGAAAATGTCTTTTTTTTTAGCACCACCAGTGTGCTCAGATGGACCTGATTGGTGGAAGTAGTACATGAGTGTTGGCATACTTTGGATTGGGTTATGAATGATCATTCTAATGTAAACCAAACCGAAAGGGCAGCCATTTTAAATATAGTTACACCACTGCCTTCCATGCCTCAGATATGGGTTCGATTCCCTGTATGAGTATGTACTACACAACAGCACACGATTAGAGGCTAAACTTCCTCTTCACCTTCTCTTATCTCTGTTTCATGATTCAGCTGTAAGTTGCACATGAGCCACTGCTAAATTACGTAAATGCAGGCCACTCAAATGATCTTTATGTGAGGTTTACTTTAACCTTTAAGGGTATTTATTAGGGGTGGGCCACAATATCGATATTGCGATATATCGTCGTCCTTGCTCACGCGATGCGATAATCGATACACCGGTGGCAATAACGATATTTAAATTTATTCACCGACGTCACTACCTCTCCACTCCTCTGGGTGGCGCTGCTCGACTTGATTGATTGATTGACTTGGAGAGCAGAAGAAGGCGCTTGTTTTGCTCTAAACTTTGAAACTGCAACGGTTGGAAGCAAAAAAGCTCAACTGAGACCACGGCTGCTTCTCTCTGTGCGTCTCTCACACACACTCACACACACACACACACACACACATCGCTGAAGAGCAGCTTCTTTAAAAAGGTCTCAGTAGTAGTAGCGTTTGCTGAACTGTCATCAACAATAATTTAGAACTGAGACAGAAGCGTATTGCTGCATAATGTGTCCGGTAAAGAAAGGGTTAAATCGGAATGCGCGTTAATTTTAACCCTGTCTATGCCGGGCAAATTATGGAGCGATACGCTTCTGTCTCAGTTCTATGACTAAGAGGAATGTGTGGAACTCCTTGTAAATCTCACATTAGTGTTGTCATGTCTGAATTTATGCTTGATTGTTCCTGGAAGATGCTTTGGACAAAACGTCAGAAACATTAATACATGTAAACGTTGTTAGCACGATGCTAGCGCAGCTTGCTAAGTGACAAAGGAAGCAGAAATGAAGACGCTGAAATAACCGTTTCTCTGAGCTTCCGATCGTGGTCACAAAGCAAATATAGGAAGTGTGACAATAGCGTTGCTCTTACTTAAATAAATTAATAGCGCATCCCCGTGTTTCTGTGTAATATCGCGACGTCATTGTCGTGCGATATATCGATTATCATGATATTGTGGTATCGCGATATTATCGTTATCGTGGGCCACATATCGTATCGTATCGTAAGATACCCTGCGATTCCCACCCCTAGTATTTATGTAACAATGTATAGAAATATTTAAAGACAAACTAAATGTAGCACATAAAGTCTTTTAAACTTGTACCATTTCCTCAATAGTCATTTTTCACAGAAATATGTCAGACCTGCTTTCTTGGTTGGTTTTTCTTTAGACACACATGGGCTTCCATACTGCACATACTGCTTTTGCAAGACCTCAGTAGTGATGGGGTTTGTTATGCTCAAGTAGAAATGCTGAAAAAGCACACTGACCTGTACAGAGGTTTGTGATGGTTCCCATTTTCAATAGCACTGGAACATTTAACAAGGTGTCTGATTTATCATCCTGATCATAGTTTTTGTTGGGCTAGCCCTGTTCTCGGGGTAGGAGCTTTAAAGGCTAAGATAACTTGAACAGCTGTTACTGTTAAGACCCTGATAATGGTCTCAGCATATTGCTGTGCTAGTGTTCATTAAAAATAATGAATTTGCTGATTAAGGTTGTTAAACCTGTGGGAACATGAGCCTCACATTAGATTGGACTAGCTTTCTCTTCTGTGTGTGGCAGTATTAGAGACTTTTGAACAACTGCACTACCTCACTAGGATTTTTTTAGTCATAAAATTGCATTTTATTAGTACTTTTCAAGCTTTTCTACAAACGGGGTTTGTAATATGAAATGTAAGACCAACTGCTCATCTCAATTTAAGAAATGACTAAAGCATGAAAGTTGTTTCCCCTTTAACTGCCAAACAGGAATAAGAAGATATAAGGGGAAAGAGAGAGAAAAGACCGTCAGGAAATGTTTTGCCCTTTGAGGCAGAAAATTTAAGTTTATTATAAAATGACCCACATGTTTGCCCATGTTTTGTGAAGTGGATATTTTTTCTGCTTCTTTATTTTCATGTTCTGACCTCATTGTGTTGCAGAATGAGTTTGAGTAAATGGTGAGATTCTTCTGCAGTGTTGCCGCCCAATGAAATTTCTTTTGGGGTCACAAACATATTTATCTTTTTAAGCTTGAATATTACACTGAACACATTGGTAACAGTGACGGCAAAGGCATAGTTATGTAATCCCTCTCTAGGCGTTTTCAGTTCTGTCCTGAAACATATGGTTCCAGTTCTAAAATCTGAACCACATTTGAAGCCATTTTATAATACTCAATATACATGCATACATTGGATGATTTAAAGCTGTCTTTGACCTTCATTTGCTTAGCAAACCTTTTTTATTCTTTCATTTCAGGGGCCGCTTCCTTTAAGAGATGATAATGGAATTGTTCTCCTTGGAGAGCGAGCTGCTAAATGCCGTGCCTATGCCAAAGCTCTACACTACAAAGAACTGGAATTTCAGAAAGGCCCATCTCCTCTTATTCTGGAATCCCTTATCAGGTAGGAAAAAAACAGAAGCACATTCATTCACAAAGAAGCCAGAAATGAGCAAAGTCCTAAAAAACAACGCTTTGAGGCTACACTAATGTTTAAGTATCACTTAGTGTGTTTTATATCCAAAGTATCCTTTACTCTAAACATGCAGCCAATTTCGGTGGACTGCAGAGCAAATTCTGGTTATCTACTTAAGCCTGGGTGCACTTACCTCCGTTTTGTGGTTTTAAATGATTTCACCAAAATAACATGAATCAATTTGTGCGTAAAACCGAAGAAAGGGATTTTCAGTCTTGCGTGTGTTGGGTTGTCCTAGAGTTTCATTACGCTTTTGGTCTATGAATTTACCAAATTGTTTTTCCTGGAAAAAGTTAAGTCTCTCCAATGATTCTTCAATAAATGTTTAGGTGGAATGTCCTTTATGGTTTTTAAGGAGAAATGCCTGGATTTTAGTGCCTCGTGCTGCGTGCACATGGTTCAAAGTAGTATTTCATTCAATTTTCCATGACATGGTGCAAACAATGCCAGGTACTGTGGTATGTAAGTTCAGTTGTGCATATTAGATGTTAAAGGCTATATATAAATAGGACTTTGGTTACAAATCTCATTCAGAGTTTTTTTTATATAGAGAGAGAGAACAAATAATAGAGCTGAGTTATATTGAGTTACTAGTATAGTTTTGACTATTTCCTACCTAACTGTTGTGCATGTTGTCAGTCTTTCCTGGTTGAAGTGTATATTTAAATTGCCTTATATTCTGCTATATTTTCACTAATCATCAATAGAATGATTAACATTTTCCATAGTTTGTTATATGCAACCAAAAGTTCACTTGTATAGTTAACAGATTTCTTGGGCAAACTTGTTGGTTCATTCAATTGCAAAGATTTGCAGCATTTGGCAGATGCTCTTATTCAGAGCGACATCCACGGGTGCTTTGTAGTCTATAGAGAATACCTGTTCCTCATAGCAGTAAACCTAGGGTTAAGAGATGCAAGTCAAACAAGATTCAAGGTGAAGCTAGTCCTTTCTTGGAAAAGACGCACTTAAAAAATTGTATGTGTGTGTGTGTGTGTGTGTGTGTATATATGTATCTATATATATATATATATATATATATCTCCCCCCC
>JBBIGC010000018.1:3980767-3991693 GCA_037576955.1 Lepidarchus adonis | reverse complement strand
TTTACATATATATATATGTGTGTGTGTGTGTGTGTGTGTATATATGTATATGTGTATATATATATATGTGTGTGTGTGTGCGTGTGTGTGTATATATATATATATATATATATATATATATATATATTTATCCTACTGTTACTTGCAAATAAGGTCAGTTATTGTTTGAAGACAGTGATGGACTCTGCAGTTGTATAGCTCTGTGGAAGTTTATTCCACCTCTTAGGGGCCAGGACTGAAAATAGTCATGATGTCTTTCTTTGATTTTTGAGAACGTCACACTGAGCATGATGCTCTTAGATGCTCTGTTTATATATAATATAAATATATAATTTACATATTAAATATATTAACTGATTTGCATTTCATTGAGTTAAATAAATATTTGACCCCCTACCAACCATTAAGTGTTCTGTCACCTGTCTCAACTAGTCACCTGTATAGAAGACACCTGTCCACAGACTCAGTCAGTCAATCAGACTCCAACCTCTCCATCATGGGCAAGACCAAAGAGTTGTCTAAGGGTGTCAGGAACAAGATTATGATTTCCTCCCATATATAAAGTCTTATGCAAAAGTTTGGGCACCCCTTGATAAATAACAAATTTTGATTTTGTACTTGTCTCTCTAGGACATAGAAAAATACACAATATTTTCAGCAAACATTGATGCATAGTTACTTTTGATGCCATAAATTGAACAGAAAAAAGAAAAGAAATAGCATTATTATGGCACTGTGCAAAATACCCTTAGAGTTCCAAAGTTTCAATTTTTTTTTTACAAGGTTTCAGACCTTAATCAGCTCATTAGATCTAATGCATGGCAACCGCTGTTATTAGTAAATGTCAGCTGGTGCCAATTTGAAAGTTTTACAAATACTCTGACTCTTCAAAACTTGTGCACACACTTGTAGACACTCAATAACCATGAATTCCTCAAAGCAGCTGTGTAAGACTCTGAAAATGAAAGTTATTGATGCTCACAATAAAGGAGAAGGCTACAAGAAGATAGCAAAGTGTTGTCAGCTTTCAGTTTCCAGTGAGAAATGTAATTAAGAGATGGCAGTTCAGGGGAACTGTGGAGATCTGGAACACAAAGAAAACTCATAGAAAACTGCTCATGTGCTGGTCAGAAACACAAATCAAAATTTCCATTTAACTGAATAAACATACAGGAAGATTTAGCAGACTCAGGAGTGGTGGTGCACTGTTCCACTGTGCAGCGATGCTTGCACTGACAAGACCTTCATGGAAGAGTCAGCAGGAGAAAACCTTACCTGCATCCCCATCATAAAATCCAATGTCAGAGGTATGCACCAGAGCTTCTACAGAAGCCTGGTGTGTTTTGGGAAACAAGTGCTATGAACTGATCAAGTTAAAATAGAACTCTTTAGGATCTGGGTGATGTAGCCCAAACCAGGGAGGCTCCATCTTACAGCATCCATGACTGGAGTCTTCCAGGATCTGCTGCTAACGTCTTGGTGCCAGATACTGCAGAGCACCTTTAGAGGTCTTGTGGAATCCATGCCTCGATAGGTCAGAGTTACCACCCAGTGACACCAATTCTACTGTATGGTATCACTGGATAATGGGTGCAGCCATAAGAAGTTTTCCACTGACATTACATCTTAAGGAATCTAATGAAAGGCTCCTTCTGAGATCTTAGCAGATTAAATTGCATTGTTTTTAATGTTGGTTTGAGCAATGCTGATTTCTTTGGCACCCCACTCACTGGGAATAATTATTTGCAAAGTCCCTCACCTTTAACAGCAAGTACAGAGAGCAACGTTATCTGTTTTCCAGGCTTTTAACTGGACTCTTGCTTCGTTTTGTCTATTCTGTGTCTGGCATGATCTCTCCATGGGCCTGTTTTCAATTTCAGAGGCCTTGATTAGAGCCAGCATCAAGATGTTTTCAGCACACCCAGCTGGTTCTCACCTCTCCAGGATTTCCCATAAACAGGCTTCACTTTTTAGACTCATTTTTATTTTATTCTACTGTAATTGGAGAAACAGCTTCTGTGGTTTACTTCTGAGACTACTTGTTTAGAATGATCTTCTTGAAGCTGAATGTGCTTTAGAGTGTTTGCTTCTGTTTCTCTTTGGAACCCTGTGTTGCCATTGCGGTGACTTTGATCAGTTTGATTTGATTATGTGGTCAAAGATTTTTTGGGGGGAAAAATTGTGTTCAGCTTCCTTGGATTGTCACAAAAGATACTCCGTGATTTGTCACTCTAGACTTTTGGAAGATGGAGTGGAAGATTCATTTTTGGATTTCGAGAAGAGTCATTTGACAACAATTTGAAACAATTCTCAAATGATTCCCAGCAGTTTGGATTCAATAGGATTTCCACAGGAAGTTGAGTTGAGGATATGGAGATCTTCGTGGCTTTGACATCTTTGATTAAAAATTGCATCATCTGTCAGTTTCACATTATTATAGCAATAGTCATAAATGTGCAAAAGTGTTTCAGCTCTTTTTTCTGAAAAAAGGACAAAGATGAGAGTACAATGAGAGTTTTAGATTAGAATGTTGAGAATGTTCTCAGTTTCATTGGTAACTGAGATAACATCTCACCCACCAATCCACATCGACTCTTATTCAACACTAACAGTGAATAAAACATAAACATTTCAACAATAACAGCAATAAACAGCCCACAGAGAAGGACAGCACAGCACAGCCCCCTCTTTTTCTCCATTCCTGCACACATGCATGCTCACACACACTGCACACAGCTCAGCTTGTGGGGCGGTCCCATATTACTGTAAAGCATTTAGGGGGCATTCAATTGATTCTACTACCACATATGACTGTAAATATGCACATTTTCACTCTTGGATATTACAGACGTTGCTGCACGAAAGCAACAAACTAGCGCTTAAATTCTGCAGAGTAGTTTTTGCGTTGCGGCATGATATCAGTAAGTTCCGAATTTTATCAATTTAATTGTTTTTGCTCAACTACAGTATAATGTCTACCAGTATAGAGCTCCAAAGGCCTCTAGGGGTCAAGTTAGATACTTGTACTTCAGATCAGTAAATTCAGTAACACTGCAGCTAATAACATGGGGCGACTTAACTTATTTAACACTGACAGCACTTAACACTGACAGCATTTGCATGAACAGGATTCAGCCAGTTTGGCAGGCATGCTGCTGGTGCTACCGACTGGTGTTGTGGTAGTGGGCTGAACCCTGATACAACACAGAAAAACTGTGTGATTTTGTGGGAGTACTCGTCTGAGCTATATTTTATTAAATGTTGAGGTACAGTTTTAATTAAGTTGTGGGAGCTAGGTCTTTAATTACCTTTTAGTAGGAAGGTTAGAATAATTGAAACCCTGTAAAACGAAGGCTGCGATGCGTGCATAACAACAATCATCTTACCACGGTATTTAGCTTTGCTAAATTTACAGGAAAATGCTGTCTGCTCAACACCTTCTATTATGGGTACCGTAATGATCTTGCAATTCTCTGACTTATCATTTCACCAGTGTCATTGCTTTTGATGAACGTAGCCTATTAAAGCTTTAAAGCCAGGATCAAGCGGAGCCACAATAAGATGCCGTTTTATTGAGGACTCGATTAGTAGAGGCTCTTTATAGCTTCCCATTAAACAAGGAGGCCACAGAATCTTTTACAGGACTGTCTGATGAATGACTTGGAGAAATGGAACGTATCTGCCAGGACACATATTCCAGTGAAAGGTCAAGCTAGGCCACACAGTTCCTTTTACTATGACCTCATGTGGACCTTCAAAGATTCCAGAGGACCTCCACCAGCTGTACTGAGGGTCAAAGATGTTTATGGAACCCGGAGCTTAAACATAGAACGACTGGGAGGCATTTGTTATGTTGTATCTTGACGTTTATTGCTTTGAATGCCTCATACCCTTTTTAGGCTTTAGTTGTTCTGGGTTCAATGTGCCTTTTTTCTTATTGGTGTGTATATATAGCATCTTATTGATATTTGTTTTTATGTGCAATTCGGCATATTTTTTAAAACTGCTGTATTGTTTGATGGATTTTGGATTTATTGGATATTATTGGATATATATTGGATTATATATTTTGTCTGTGTATCTCTGTCCACTAAATGAATCTAAACAGATTTTAACATTTCATTTGGCTGCTTATGAGCTTTAGCCATATGTGTTTTATGACTCTTAACATAAACTCACAGCCTGGCTACTATTCCCAGTAGAGTTTCACATCGGTGGCCACTTTAAGACAAAACACTGGCCACATTGTGTCAGAGTGACTTTGGAGAAGGGGCTCAATAGATGTCCAAGTTTAATGCCATTATTTACCAGATCGAAGTTTAAAGTAAAGGTCTTGTGCTCTTAGACCAATGCAGTAAAATAGTTTGTAAAGGTCTCCAAAGGTGTCGTCCTGCCAGACCAGTAGAGTAAATCTAGTTTATAGTTCATTTGTTGAAAAAGAAACAAGACATTTTTAAAAAGACAATTTAATTAACCATTAAGTATATAGAACTGTACACATTTTACATAATTCAGTGTTATCTATTTGTACATTTGCTAAAACCTGTCAAAGGTGGTTATCCTCCTTCTAACATAGACCAACTCCAGAGAAGGCATCTTGGTGGATGGCTTATTTCGATAAATATGTCCCTGTTTTTTTATTTGTTTATTTTAAAAGAAGAGAGAACACTTGTTTCCACTCATCAATCAGCATAAAGAAAATGAAATATTTGACAATAAGACAACTACAATTTACAATCACACATGCTCATCACACATTTAGTCCAGAAAGGCTGTTCTCCAAATGCAAAGGTGTGGTTTCCTACGTGAAGGCACATGAATTAGTGTGTGCTGCATAAGGTTTGTAAGTGGTTATGGCAAGCAAGATGTTCTTTTTATATCTGAAGTCCTCAAGGAGTGAAGTTCTGGGGTCTAATTTTCATCTCCACCCGTTTCAAAGAGTAGGTTGGTCCATGCCAGCCATACCAGGTGATGCCGTCACTGTTCTTCATGTGTGCTCCATTGCGGTAGAACATGCCATTCAGGTTTGAGTCAGTGCAGCAGTTGTACCAGTAACCACCTGCAGGAATAACAGTAGTGAGTATAAAGGAGTGCTTTGATCCAAGCATTAGAAACAAGGAGTTTTTGAGAGAGACTTTTCCTCTAAAGGTTATCTTACCTTTGCGAAGTTGAGCACAATCGTCCACACACTTGTCATTGTCTTTGTTCTTGGTGCTGAAGTTGGTATTGTTGTGGTAGCGCAGAGAGTCACCGGCATTGCCGCTGTAGTTCGCTATGAAGAGCTTATAGCTGTTCAACTCGTTGCTCAATGTGAAGAAGCCATACTCTGCATGACGTATCTTGCCCTCCCAGTCCTGGAATAAGAAACGGCAGCAGTCAGCCAATGAGAGACTTGTCAAAAACCAACAAAGCCTTAGAACGTGCCCGTGTTTTGTGTTATGTGGAGTACTCTTACCTCCAGCTCGATCATGAGCACTGTTGGCTGGCGAGTCATGCGGAAGATGTGTTCATTGCCAAGCCAGAAGTCCCCTCGGATTGTACCAAAACCATTCTTGTACTGCTTCCAGTCTCGGTCAAAGCTCGTCAGACCCACCCTGCGTCTCTGTATGACCGTCCATCCGCCTCCGCTGTTCTCCATGTCGCAGTATACCTGAACAAAAGAACAAGCAATGAATTATTTAATTAATAAGACCACTTCCAATCTAAAATCCCCCAGCCTGAGAACTCCAACTTACATCCAGTTCAGGTGTTCCCAAGAAATCATCTTTTGGTAGCTTGTAGACCCCAGAAATTCGATAATTCTTGTTGTACAAGGATGCACAGTCGTAGGTTGCATCTGGGAGAGAGAGATAATGCAGTTGTTGGACTTCTAAACAAGATGATGTTGGTTGTACAGAAACATTTTTTTCTCTATAGCACATCTAGAAGTAGGGAAGACATCTGGAACAAATGTTTGTCTCCTGGATGGGAGGAAATTTGCACTGTTTGCGTCTTAATAACTCAATATTAATTGGAATTTTCAGCACAGACATGAATGTAATAAGTTGTAGAGGAAGCTTCTCTCAGAACCCTACATCACCCTGCACTCTTATCCGCTTGACTAATCCTCAGCTGTTGGTGCAGAGCCTGTGTAGTTTGCGTGTTCCTAACAAAGCTCTACTTTGATGGGCTAGGCGCTTTTTAGGTGACAGACTTGTGTGACTTGGTCACTTTCAACATTCCCACAACCGTTTTGTCCTCCCCCTGCAGTCACTACATTACTGTGAAGAATTTACAGGTTAATCAATTATCCTTCTCCATTACATCACCACAAAATAGCTCCAAACTTCAAACACTTGGTTTATCTTGACTACACTAGTGTAGGCATCTCACAATATGCAATGGTCTTGATTTGTGATAATTTGGCATTTTGTGCATTTTGATGCAGAAGCAAGAGCTGTATAATTGATTTGAATAAGAATTGCTAAATGTAAAGATGTGTAAAGAAAGGAAATTAAAAGAAAAGCTCATATGGTTTGTTTTAACTCATGTGAAAACCTAAAACTGCTTAAAACTATACTGAAATTGCCCTTTTGAACTGCCAGCTTCATATACATTTTATTTTCTTACAGACTTGTTAGTTTTTGATCTGTTCTCTTACAATTTCTTAAGTTTATCTTATAGAATAATAAATATAATATCACCTTAAGATTACTTATGGGCCTGTTTTTATTTCTCCATATGGCTAAAAAGACTCAACAGGCTGCATATGTGACCCATGAACCTGGAGGGTGTGGGTTGCCAGGGGGCACATGGGGATAAAAATGGAAACACACTTAGTCACACTCCCACAAATACCCTTTTTTATTAAGTGTTTTTACTTTCTTTGGGCAAAAAATGAGGTTATGGAACATCTGAATTTGATTAACTTAGGTAATGTAAGCCGAAGACACATTTCGATGACCTTACCTGTGGTGGTTTGTGAAGGAGCTTGTGCGGCTTGAAGCTGCATGATCTCTACTCGGTTGTGCATTTCCGAGTACTTGCTCTCCGCCTCCATCACCCGGGCCTCCTGCTGTTGGTTCCTTTTCTCCAGATCCATCACCTGCCGCACCAGGTTCTTCAGGTCTGTCTCTTGCTTTCTTGTGAGGTCCCCCAGCAGGCTGGTCAGATTGGCCACCTGCACCTTTAAGTGACGTACCTCATCGCAGCACTGCGTTTTTGATGCTTTTGGTGGAGCAGGCCTCTTTTCTGCCCACGTCTGGCCCAGCAGGAAAACGAGAAGCACGGTGGAGATGAGCGCTGTTTGGACCATGGTTCTTCGGTTCTACAAAGGGTCCTTCAGTTCTTGCTCTTTAGTTGAGGTGGGTCTGTGATGGAGAACCTAAAGCTCTATCAGTCCGCCTGTTCCCAGTGTATAGGCTTGCTTTTCGTTGTCTTCCTTTTCTCGTCAGGTCTTTTTCTTGGGTCTTTGCTCTCTCTTCGCACTGAAGGCCTGGTGCAGACACATCTTAAATATCTTTACATTTGTGCCCTCCCCTTTTGGTTGGGCTCACAGCCACTGACACCCCACTACCACCCCCGACACTACATCTACCACCCCCTGGGCTCCAGCCTTCTCCGCCCTCTCTCGCTTGCTCTCTCATTCTGATTGACACACACACACACACACACTCTCATTCTTTCTCTTCCCCCTCTTTTCTCCAACTCCTCCTGCTTGTGCGTGGTTCCACCCAGCAGCTCAGTTTTCATCAGGTGTGCCATGTGCCTGAGCAAAAAATATTGTACTTTTTGTTCCTCCATAAAATTGTTTAAAAAAATGCACAATGAGAACTCTCTTTCGCCTCAAAATGAGTCACAAGTTACTTTTAGTTACTTATTGAAATGCTTCATGATTTATAAGGTGAAGAGATGCTTTATTCAGCTTTAGTGTTCTTCTTCAGTGCCCGTAATTGTTCCAGAGCAAAGTCATTACTACATGTAGTGTGCGCAAGTTAAAAAGTGTGTTGGGTTCACGCCTACGCTCATGAAAGTAATGTCCGCATTGAATTACATTCAGTTTTTTATCCTCAAGAGCTCAGAAAATGCTGTTCAAAGAAATTTAAAGAAAAGCTCATATGGTCTGGTCTGGTAAAACCCATGTGAAAACCTAAAACTGCTTAGAACTATATTGAAATTGCATCTTCAGGAAATATGCATGTACTGCCAGCTTCATATACATTTTATTTTCTTACAGACTTGTTAGTTTTTCACCTGCTCATCTGTCCTTTCTTTCCAAGCTTCGAGAGTTCATATTCTAAGCTTTTAAGTTCATATTATAGAACAATACATTCAGCTGATTATCCTCAAGAGCTCAGAAAATTCTGTTCCTAACTTCATATTTTATATATATATATATATATATATATATATGAGAGAATTTTTTTCCATATATATTTTCTTTATTTTTTTAATTAATTGCCCACTTTGCTAAAACATATAAACCGCAGACAGTTTTACAACTGAAGCACGTGAACTGGCCATAAATTATACAGCACCTAGAGGTGCAAGCTAATTTCATCATTCAGAGGCTCGCTCCTCTGCCAGAATAGTGGTCAGCAATAGCTGAATTATTAAATACAGTGGGTGCTGAGCATGTCACTGACAACACTGCATTATGCACCTCCTGAGTGTCTTATATCACGTACAGTGCAGACGAAAAAAGGAAACAGATGTGAGCCTAGTAGCCGGCTCCAGAAAACTGCTTAGAGGTGATAGATGCTGTAATAACAGTAATGATAATAAGTCACTCGGAAGAAAAACACAGTCCTGAGAGAGGGGCGCAGAGTAGGCACGTGTGTGTGTGTGTGCGTGCAAATGAATGCTGTAGTGTCTGGAAACACCCTCACTAAGTCTTACCCATGTGTTTTAGTGTAAAAGTCCAGAAAGGCCAAACTGTTTGATAATGTGCAGCCCTGTTCACTTTCTTTCAGCTTCATTTTCATTTTTTTCTCTTGTTTCTTTGGTTCTTACTATAGCCTGATTACACATGTCAGATATTTGTATTTTCCCCCTGTTAACACAAGTCATTCAAGGACATGGTGTGATTATTTGTAAGATTCAAATTTTTCAATTTGTTCTCTTAAACCATGCATGGAAATGGAAAAACAAGATGGTTAAATTAAAAAGGAGTCTTTTTAAAATATATACAATGGATAATCAAATAAAATTGTTAGAACATTCCCCTCAAAACTATACAATTTAAACTTAACTCTAACCCCAAATGAAATCTAAGCCATAAACACTAGCACAAATATTATTGATTAGCTACATTTCACCACATAGTGTAACTGTTTGTATATAAACTATAAGGAAATGGTTCTCAAACTTTTAAGTCTACTACACCCTTATATATTACAGAAAAGATATTTTAGACTAACAAATTAAAAAAAAGTACAGATGCTTCAAATATTTTAATGGTTCCTTTATCGCCCTCCAGTGGCCGTACAGGAAGCCATTGGTTTATAGAAAAAAGTTCATTTTTACTTGAATCTTTCAGTTTTCTACTTGGTTCCTTATCATGTATTAGTGTCAAGACTTTATACTTCATATTAAAATCACTTTTATTTGCTAAGTAAAACTTTGACATTAAGACTGACATAGTAACAAAGTAACTAAAGTTTATAAAATGATGTGAACAATGAACATGTACTATTTTATTATTTGTGTGCATAAAATATCATCATGTTTAGATGAAGCAGTATGGTGAATTCATTCTTTCTTTATGTGCAGTATATGCAGAATACAGTTGATATAAAGATTGACAAAATATCTAAAATTTAAATCTAATTAACCATTCTCAACATGGTGTTTTGCTTGCAAATTTTTTTTTTCCATTTGATTATATAATTCTTAGAATTACTAGATGTTCCAGTTCACTAGTCAGGTCCAGCTCTTTTCATTTCGGAGGTTTGTAGATGTCTAATCACACAGCCTCAGGGTACGTTGCTATAGTCAGTTCAGTCAGGTGGAAGTGCCCTGGAATAGCAAAGTTAGTGTCTTCATCCAAGTTGTTATGTAAATGTGAGAAATTTCATTTTGAATTGTTTCAATATGCATTTTTCTTAGAAGGATTTACAAATTTCTTAGTGGCTGTTTTTTAGTATAGTACCAATCAGTCTCTCTCTTTTGTCTCTTGCGCAAAAGTGCTCCAAATTTGAATGACAGTTGATACTCCAGTCTGGCTGATAAGGTAAAAGTGCATTGTTTTGTTTATAAATGTAGATTGGTTTAAATTATGTAGCCTTTGACATTTTATACTAAATTATGAAGTTGGCATAAATGTATCCAGTATATTAATTTAATAATGTACTTTATACTACATATACAAATTAACTGTATTTGAAGGTTGCCCTTTCATTTACAGTACAGGTACAGTTTTATTTGATTTTTTTTAGTTGTTCTTTTATAAACCTGGTAGAATAAGCCTGTGTTTCCTAACCTTTGAAAGCTGTAGTCTTATCTTAATTAATTTTTGTGTCCAAATTTTTAATAATTAATTATTTTATTATTTTATTTATTTATTTACTTACAGTTTGTCATAGTTTTTTCATCTGTGACTCTAAAATATGCTCAAGACAGTACAGGGGGTCCTCAACTTAATACAGGGTTCTGTTTCTCAGCGTGCATTGTATGTCGAAACCCCTTACATATGCATCTACACGTGTAATTCCCTGGGGCCATTTCTCTGCCAGTACACCAGAGGGAGACACTCACCCACTTGAGGCTCTGTTTTGTCCTTTTATGAGTGTTTTATTACCGTATATCAGTGGTGCTCAATACGTCAATCGCGAAGGCATCGCTAGTCGATCGCGGAGCCCTGCCTATCAAAAAACTACCGCGCACGTGAGACCACACAGTAAACACAAGTGAACCACGAGCCACAGAAAACACTGCAGTACAGATGGA
>JBBIGC010000018.1:3969891-3980667 GCA_037576955.1 Lepidarchus adonis | reverse complement strand
TCTATCTATCTATCTATCTATCTATCTATCTATCTATCTATCTCTATATATATATATATATATGTATATATGCCTGTACAGTATATATATATATGATCCATGTTCTTATTCTTATGTGAGGTAATGCTGCTTTCCATCAGCATCACTGTGAACAGAGCTCTCTAGAACAGAAGAACATTTCATGTAAATGTGGTCTTTTTTCATTTAGTTTTCATTTAAATATGCAGAAATTGTGAAAAGGAGTAGAAGTTCTCCCATAAGTGACTTGGGTATTACTGATGATCACTGCTGATTAGTGAATTGCATATGAATATGCAGCAGGTAAAAAGGCTGTGTATTGCCTTTATTGAAAAGACATGGAAAGTCAGGACACCAGTTGAAATCTATCAGTAATTAGAAAACAATCCTGTCTCTTAGTGTAAACTAATAGTCCAACTGATGGCCTATAAAAAGTGTTTCATTGCTCTCATTGTCTCATCACTCATCACACAAGAAACATCTCATAATGGGTAAAACCAAAGAGACCTTCACTAGATTATTGTTGAAAAACATACTGATGGCATTGGTTACAGAAGAATATCTAAACTACTGGAGAGAATATCATTTCACCATAAACTGGTCATGATCAGGTGTTCCCTGCAATATATCAGACAGAGGAATGAAAATAATTATCAGAAGAGTTGTCCATGATTCAAGGATTATTTGTGAAACAATAAGTAGTGCATTCAACCATCATGGCCTGTATGTACACTCAAAAAGCAAGATTCCATTGCTGAAGATAAAGCATTTAGAAATTTTGCTGACCAAAATTAGCTGAGCCTGTGAAACGCTGGGAGAAAATAGTCTGGTCAGATGAGACCAAAATTGAACCATAATACACACCATGTTTGGAGGTCAAAAGACACTGCATATCACCCTAAAAACACAGCATACAGCACTGGCACACTTCATATAATTGAAGGAAGTGTGAATGATAAAATGTACCAAGACATTCAAGGAAATTCTCAATTGGTTTCAGAGAAAGAAAATAAAGCTGCTAGAATGGCCAATCACTTGACCTGAATCCTATAGAAAATCTATAGAAAGAACCTAAAGCTTAGAGTTTATAAACGGGACCCATAGAACCTTCAGGATTTGAAGAATCACCTGAGCAATGCAGCGACTAGTTTCTCTATACAGGAGGCTTCTTAAAGCCATCATCTCCAATAAAGGCTTTTGAATGTAGTATGAAATACATTTTATTAAGCTTCAATACTTTTTCTCTTGTGTCATTTTATTACATATAACTTAATGTATGGACATCTATGGTTTGAGTTTTTTTGCTTGTGTGGATTGATTGGGTTATTGCCAACATTTGGTGAGAATTGCTTTAGAAATATATTTACTTTTAAATTATTGATGTTTTCATTACTTATTTTACCCGCTGTAAATATACTTTGTTGCACTCTATGGTAGTCTGATAATAATAAATTGTTTGCAACTAAATTTTGTTTTACTTTATCCTCTCTTAGAGAAATTTCATTTAACTAGCTAGTTATTGTTGCTAGTGATTGGGAAAATGATGTTTTTTGTAATACATTTGTACTGGAATCAGTCATTTAATTGCAGGAACTTGGATCACATGTTGCTTCTCTCTAACACCTAAGGCTCTTGACCCTTGTATGTCTCATGCTGTCCATAGGGACAAGGTCCAGATACAAAATAATGTCCAAAAATGAGAACAAGCTTTGGAAGATTAGTCACTTTTCCACATCCACATTACGTAACCTAACAGACAGGCTCTCTTTGTTAAGACTTGATTGCTTCTCTCTGTGATACCTAATTGTTTCAAGATGTAATTGTACAATGCCCCTAATTTTCATCCCAGTTGCATCATTGTTTGTTTGGTACAACATTTATGAGCTGTGAGCTGTTCCAAACGGTTGATAGAAAGATATATTTATGTTCAACGAGGAAAATGAACCTGAAGTGAACTTGCATTGAAGATGGCCATTTATAATTACACTGTATATGTATATATAATTAGAATCATTTGCAAATAATCTGGTATTTTTACAATTTGTTGAATGTTTTCATGTTTTCGAAAGAGTTTGTGGCAATATACCACATTTCTAAATGTACAGATGTTCTTTTAGTCTTTTAGTAATTTATTAGTTGGATGGATTTTGCTGACTCAAGTGAAACAGAGTAGACACGTTGACCACTTGGGACGTCTTAGCAGTTAAATATCAAGTCTTTTTGTAATGTTTTTACAGAGCATTCAATTTTATTCAGATCTGTGCCAGAACTATCCCCTTACAATTGTCAGGCATTGTGAAGTGAAACATATCTCAAATGTTGAGTTGCTTTTAATTATGTTGCATTTATTGTTTGTTTGAAATAGCTCTGCTTTTGTACAATGGAATCCTAAAATCATCAATATTCTAATATTGTGATCCACTGCTTGTTCTTATGTAGCGATGCCCAAACATGCAAATGCCACCCAAATCAATACATTATCATTCCACCCATTATAATTTCCTATCTGGAACAAGATATAGTCAGAAAATGAAAGAATAGCTCCTTTTCTAATAAAAATAAATATTTAATCATAAAATCATTATGGTCATTTCAAACTAAATGACCTTTTACATCCCATCAACATTACCTTTGCTGCCCACACTCATTGAAGTATCTAGTAGTCACAGAAAAAATGCTGATACACACTGTAAGCTGGTTGTACTTGATATATGGCCTTAACTCTTTGGTTGTGCATTACTTAGTTAGTTTTAAGCTGTTTTTTTTACTATCACAGTATGTAGTAACAAATATTCACTTAACGGGATCACTCTTCTACATTTTCACACATAACAAATCTTTATCATCAAAAGATGGACCAATGCCAGTGAATGCCATGTTGGCACCATTGTAAAACCTAGATGGCAGCCCAAAGTTCTCAGACTGAAGCCCTTCTAGTGAACGTTTGCCTGCTTAATTTCACTTCTTTTTGAGAAAATGACAAGGGAACATCAGCCTTCAGGCAGATTATGGACTGGAGAATATGTGAGACTTCTCTGTGCAGTCTTTCTGGGGGGTGTTCATTTTCTTCCATAAACATACTAGACTTTTATGTTCTAAATCACCAGAAAAAAATAGTTTTTCCTATACCTCATTCACTGGCTATGGATTTGGACCTGCTTCTCCACTCACTTAATTGTACTTTATATAACATCTAAGCAAATTTGACCTGTTATTGTTGGAAGTTATTTAAATGAATTAGTCTAGTTCCCTTGATTAAATGACTGGCAGGACACATCATGTATTTCCATTAACTATTTAATTTGATTTATAAACCATGCAAAACTGTGCCCCATGGTGTAATTAGTAATTAAATAATTAAATTTGGTCTTAAATATTTTCAGAATGACTGAACTGAGGTAGAATTTTACCTCACTATAAATACAACACTATGGAAAATCATTTCTAATAAGATTGAAATCAATATATTGGGTTTTGTTGGATTTGTTAACATTTTATAACAAAGCTTTTCCATCAAGATTTCAGCTCATGTTCAGTCATTCAGTTAAAAAAAATATTTGACAGTTTCTTTTTTCTTATGCACCTGTATATATGTTTGTAATGATCTTACCTCACTATGTATTTGGCTGTTTTTTAGGAGATCCAGGCCACCTGGTATGAGAAACTGCATGAGTGGGAAGATGCGTTGGTGGCTTACGATAAGAAAATTGACATGAACAAAGAGGATCCAGAGCTCATCCTGGGCCGCATGCGTTGTTTAGAGGCACTCGGTGAATGGTAGGTGTAAATTTGCATTTCTGTGGCATGGATAACATTTTGCTAGTGTAGATTCCAAAGCATCACTTCAGAAGACCCTAAACTTTATGTTTAATTTTTAAAATTTAAAAAAACTATACCTAGAAGTTGACTTGGCTCCCACCTCTGCTGCTTACTGAATTTTTCTGGCGTAATGGATGTGCGTCATTTGCAAACGGAAAAACATAATTTTTTTGCCCAAATATGATTCAGGGCTTGCTCTGAGAAGAAACATAGCGGTTTCCTAATTTATTATTTACAGCTTTTATTTGTGATCTGAAGCAGACGTAATATTTAGTCAGTTTATGCAGTTGCTATTTTCCTTACAGTCACATGTTTTTGGTTGGAAAACTGTTTCGGAAAGAAAGAGCAGCACATACACAAACAGTTACAGTCTAAGATATTTCTGGAAAATGTTGTAATTTAGCTAAACTTTTGTCCCCTGTATAAATAACAGCTTTTTAAAATGTCCCGTTCATCAGATATGCCTTTTCATCTCTGAATGTTCAAGACTTGTTTAGTATTTAATTGCCATGATCAGAGAAGGGTTTAATTAAATGGAAATGCGAGTCTAATGGACCAGGGAGGGGGATGTAAATCTGACTTTTGGCAGCTCTCACTTTGTCCCTGCTCACTGAGTCTTTAAGAGTGTGCCCTGATGGAATCTGACAGAGTGACTGGGCAAGAAGAAAGGAAAATGGTGACCATTTCCTGTAACAGGAGCAGAGCACCGCTGCTGGGAAGCCTGACAGGACAATGTGTACAGTGGAGTCAAAAATGTGAACACATTTGGGCCCTGACTTCTTTTGCAGAATGTCTGTGGCATCACTCAGAGAAAGCTGTATGAATCTGATGTTAACAGAAGATCGTTGAAGGTGTTAGTTTGGGATTTTTGTGTGGAGAAAAAACAATGGGATTGATCGTAAGCTATTTAGGATTGTTTGAAAAGCCTTTGATGAGATGTTAAAATGTGTTATTACAACAATCAAAGTACACTTGTGTAATTACATAAACCGAATTACTGTAATTCATGTGTAACAATGGCTACTTCCTTAGTAGTTACACTGTAGTTACAGGCATTGTTAATGTGTAACTACACAGTAATTAGAGACACTTAATATAAAGTGGGACCTTAGTTTCCTAAAAACTATCAATTTCTCAACTTTTTCAGCTTTTGCATTTTATTTAAAATCGTGTGAGTTTGGTTTCATCAGCTATTGTAAGACAGAGAGCAGAATAAATTGTGAAAATGAAGAATCATTAGTTCCTGGAGAGAGATGCTTCTGAATATGCTGCAGTGTTTCCTCTTTACATGACTCAAATGTCTTTTTAAATTCATGGCAACATTTGCCACTGAGGTCCTGAAAGAAAACTGGCTGGTTGTGAACTAATGTGCCTTCATTTATTTTATAACAAGACGCCAATTTTTTCTGCCATACTATGTGTACAGTGTGGAGTTCTTTGCAGACTGTAACACGAGAATGACTTATTTAGGTCCCTCATGTGCTCATATGCTTTATAACTGCCTAATATGCTCTGTAACATGACCATAAATTACACACTTATTCTGTATAAACAGTACCAGTAAGTTTCCACACTACAATTTAGATACATTTCATACTCCCTTATGACCAGGTTTATTATTCTGTTATTAATATTAAAGTGATGAATTGGCCATGTTTGGCACATTGTAGCTGATCAGCCAAGGGGCTTTAGTGTCTAAAGGCACTGGAGCTGTGAGCCCTAATATAGCTAATAAGAAATGGGAGTCTACTGCCATGTTTGCATTTGGCAATCAGATATTTACCATAATGCCCAGGCATATGGGATTTGCCAATAAAATTACGTTAATTTCAGATGAATTCACTTGCAATTAGATACTTTGTAACACCAGCTTCCAAGTTGAAATAATAAGTGTTAATATATTGTGTTGGGTTTGTGAAAAGAATCATAAAATGACAACAGGGTTTGCCTAAATTACCATCGTTTTAAAAAGTCTAATGGTGTAATTTGGTGGTACAGCACTTACCATGTGAGGAATAATAAGCTTAAACATGAAAACCCACCTCACCTCTCTGACTTCTACACATAATGTGTTGACAGTGTGGGGGGCTTGCTAAGTAATGCATTTCACCATATAACTGGAACATGATACACAATTTATCATTATCACATAAACCCATAACGAGAACATCACTAACCAGTGACAGAATACAAACAAAAGCTGTGGAGTGGCGGCCATTAAGAGCGAAGACATTTACAATATTGTTACTGCTTTGGCTGTCTTGCTTTGTCCTCCATGTAACAGCAGTGAAAGTATAACATCCAAAATGGAGGGAATGCTCATTTAACCTGTTTTTAAATCATTTCTTCCCTACTAGCTATAAACACATGAAAAATAAATGGTGTAATACTCAGTGAGTTAAAACACTGTCTATATTTTATATTTTATTTTGTTTCATACTGTTTATGATGGAAGAATGTGCATGTGCAAAGTTAGTAAATCCTTAGGATTATCATATACAGTTGGGCAAAAAAGTATTTAGTCAGCGACCAATTGTGCAAATTCTCCCACTTAAAAAGATGAGAGGCCTGTAATTTTCATCATAGCTTTAACTCAACTATGAGAGAGAAAATAAATAAAAAAAATCCAGAAAATCACATTGTCTGATTTTTAAAGAACCACTGTATTTATTTTTACTGCTGCTTTGTGCAGCACAATACTTTTGTGTGAATTCAGTGTAGTTAACACTGGAGAACCAACTTTATATTAGTTTTGAAATGAGGTGTTGAGCAAGAGAATGTGCTGTTCAGATACATACTCTTGACCATGTGGTTCACATCTAAGAACGTTTTATCCTTTTCGATGTGTCATCAGAGTGTCTAGTTCATTTTTTGTCATGGCTTTGAAGAGAAAGGGCCATAGACAGTTGTCTTTGTGTGACATGGGATGGCAGGTGATTTTTTATAATGGTCCTTCAGAAAAGAAACACCTGTGGGAGGCAAAGTGGCAGCAAATGTGAGAATATCTTGTTTACTACCCTGTAAATCTTTCAAAGAAAACTACTGTTTAATGAATGCCTTGAACTTCACACATTTTTCAATCTAGCTATGATATGCTGCTCCAAAACATTTTTCAATGTATCTTGGAATGTTGGAGTTTGAGACCGTCACTGGTGATAACGGTTGTAATGTTTGATAAGCACTGTGATTTATAATAGCAAGTGTTATTAAGGCAATAATGCTAAATGCGTGTTTAAAACTATCACTTTAAATCTTGTTATTCAGTTGCAGCTATTAATTATTTGGTACCCGCTACAATATGTATTTGTAAGCTTTGTAGTAATGAGAGTGAGTAATGGATTTTGTGTGTTATAGATGTAAAAAAAAAAAGAAAAAGGGCCCCAAAGCCGTCTGGGCGACAGGATTTTCTTCACAGGTTTTAAGTGAGATTCTGTTTGCCCAAGTGATTGTCTCCCCGTGTGTGTCGGTACCCCAGCTTCTCTTTCCGGTCTGTGCCTGTGTATATTTATAAGTGTGTTGGACCGGGGTGCAGCATGAGCTCCTTGTGTTTTTCTAGCCCACTTTATACGTCCTTCAGGCAGCTGGGAAAGAGTTTAATTTTCCCTCACCCCCCGAAAGCCATCTGAGGGCCGTCTCGCACTGCAAATCTTGGGGCCCTTTTCTACCACAACCCTTTTTTGCCCCCCCTTCTTCTTCTGCCATGACACACAGTCTGCTTTTAGTCTTTAAATATCTGCATCAATACCGTTCCAGGCCTTGGAAAAGCCCAGTTCAAGCTCAGCACAGTCGGGCCTCAAAGGAGCTGTTTCTTTTACAGGTTTATGCTTCCTGCTTGTGATATGATGTCATGCCATATTGCAGTTTATCAGAGCTGGGCTCCAACAGGCCAGTGATTTTATGGCAAAGTTTCACCCATAAACACAGACAGAAGCTCACAGTAAGAAGAGACTGGCTTAGGTCTGTCTGGTTGGATTTGAGAATTGGTCAGCCTTCTAATGGCTATTTAATGAATTTCATTTTGTCATTTGATGACAAAACCCCTGTTTTGTCAAGCAAATGAGCTCAAATCTGATTGCAAATAAACCAGGTATCTCTCTGTCTCTCAGGGGTCAGCTGCACCAGCAGTGTTGTGAGGAATGGACTCTTGTCAGTGAGGAAACTCAGGCCAAGATGGCTCGCATGGCAGCTGCTGCCGCCTGGGGCCTGGGTAAGAAACCTTATATATATATTTCTGTTGTTTTATAAACCTTTAAGACAATAAATTTGTGGTTTTTGCACATATTTCTATCATATTACAAATTCTGCATATATTGCCGTATATCTTACAATAATAAACCTCGCGTTTATTAAAAAAATTATTGGGACAGCCCAGCTTTTAATAGAGACATGCGTTTGTTGGAGACGGGCTATTATTCTCCTCACAGATGAAATGGTGATGATATTTATGGCCACATTTATTTAGACAGAAGATAAAACATCACTACAAAAATCATCCATCGAATGATTAGCGCCACATGCAGCTAATTAATAATCATTAATATCTGTCAATAACCCTCAGATATTGCGACAGAAATGAGTAACTACGCGTGTTACAACGCATAAGAGGGGGTTACCAGGCTATATGTTGCGACATCTCTTCAAACCTGGCATTTACTGGAAACTGTCGTCAATAAGATATATGGTATATAACATTAAGTGATGTGTGGGGCTTACTTTGAAGTAACTTAGGACATATTTAGCCTAAACTATATGTGCTTTAAATAAACCAGACTGTGAAAGAAAGCACTTGTTTTTCTTTAGTCAGCTTCATAACTGCACTTGTGGTTTCGCTAGCAGTGTCTCTAGCAAATCCTACACTGTCACAGGGCTGGCCACTAAATAGGAAACGCTCATTTAAATGCGTACTACTACAAGAAATCAAGTGAAAACGCAGCAATCTCTCACTCACTGCTAGGCTTATGTTATGACACTGTAAAGGAACTCATACGGAGTGTGTGGTATAAGCTTTGACAAATCTCACTGTGCGCTTCTTTCATTTCTTTGAATGGAAAAAAAGGAGTTCCTCCTTTGAAAGGCTCAATGTAAAATATGTATAGTTGAACGGATTAACTAGCACATTTGTTATAAATGGGTAATAAAAAACCAAGGGTAAGTAAAAAGTAATAAATGTAAATAATGTCATTAAAACTTTTCTTTTTGTCTCTTTTGAAATTCAGTATAAAAGTGTTAATCATATGCTAATTTTAGACGATTCCTTGACCAATAAAGGTGTTCCTAATGGGGAAAAAATCCTCTTTTTCCTAACGTAATAACTCTTAAGTCATGGGTAATGCCAAAATAGTGGGTACATAAACTCAACCATGTTGTCATTGACAACTAAATGAGTTGAATTTCAATGGAAATGTCATAAAATATCACCAAAATATCAGCAAGTTTATCACATTTCCCTTAATTCAAATGAAATTAACATTTATCCAATCCATCCAATAGCATTAGTATGCAGACTGTGAGCCAGGCAGAATCATCCAGCGGATTAGAATCAGTGTAGCTATGTTTCCAATATGTAGTGAAAAGCTTCCCCAGAAAAATGGATATGTTGTACATTTAAGAGTATTATTATTCTTCTAGAAAGTTGCATTTTCAGTGTCATCAGAAGGTCTGGTGCACTTTGGGGCTCTATGCAGCAAAGAAAAGATTACTTTAAAAAGAAAGGGCCCTGGGCAGTTGTCTTTGTGTGACGTGGAATGGCAGGTGAGTTTTATAATGGTGCTACAGAAAGAAACACCTGTGGGAGACACTGTGGCATAAACTAGCAAACAAGGTTCAAGGTTACTTTACTGTCACTAGCAGCTGTGTACACGCACATAGTGAGACGAGACAGCGTTTCTGTACAGGCCACAGTGCAGCATATAACACATCCATTAAGGAAATGAAACAATAGTATAATGTGAATGGCATGCAAAGCTTCCAGAAGCCATAATACACCAAAGGGACTTAGCATGAACCGCATTGAGCGAGTGGTAAATTCTAAAGTTATCGCATGATAGAACATACGTGTGGAGTGGTGGTTAATAGTTGATAAAGTGCAGGTGCTACTGAAATTGCTGGGTGTAATATGAGACGTATTTAATGCACAAGGTGAGGAAATATACCAGGAGGACACTTGGTGATTAAGCAGGGACACACGTTTATGAACATTCAATGTTCTGATGGCCTGCGGTTTGGAACCGTTACACAGACAACCTCTTTTTAAACAATTTTTTAAAAAATATAGCTTCTATGTGTTGCTCCAGAATATTCTTCATACCATTCATACCGTGTAAATGTTTCTAAATCTGTTTGTCTTTATTTATTGCACACATGTAGAAGTGCAATACCCCCCCCCCTTTGGGTTAACTTTGGAGATAAAAGGTTTTGTTAAAATATATATGTTAATATATTTAGATGTATGGCAAAAATATATATATCAGAATGCTCCAAATTGTGAACTGTGTGTGTGTGTGTGTGTGTGTGTGTGTGTGTGTGTGTTCACCTTCAGTTTTTAATGAGTCTATGTTTTTTAAGGGCACTGGGACAGTATGGAGGAATACACCTGCATGATCCCCAGGGATACCCATGATGGGGCCTTTTACAGGGCTGTACTTGCTTTGCACCAGGACCTCTTCTCATTGGCTCAACAAGTGAGTGAATGTTCCTGCTTAGTTTGTGTCATTTGTATTCAGAGCTGCTTTGAACTTAGAGACACAGAACTGATCCTTCACCAGAGACATTGGTTATGATCACAGATTTGTTGTTCTTGGTGCATCATTTACTAAATAAGTGCTCTGTGAAGTTATTTATATATATACCGTATATCTTCTAATATTTAAAAAATTATTCTGACGACCAGGCGTTTAATAGAGACAGGCGTTTGTTGGAGACAGACTATTATTCTCCTCA
>JBBIGC010000018.1:3943753-3964397 GCA_037576955.1 Lepidarchus adonis | reverse complement strand
GAATCTGAAATATATAGGAACTCTAATGTTTATCAGTACATTGCAGAAAATAATGAACTTTATCACAATATGCTAATGAGAAGGACCTGTATATACAGCGGTTTGTAAATGCAGGTTTAACTGTTTGTGATTTGTGAGTCATGAATTATATTTGTGAATCTTGTAATTTTATTTGTAAGTCATAAATTATATTTGTGAATCGTGTAATTATATTTGGGAATATTGACACTAAACTCTCTCCATACAATTACTGCATGGTCATTTCACATCAAATGCTTATTGCTTTATAATGCTGTGTCCTGCTGATGTTCTTGAATGTTTCACAGTTCTTCCTTCTTTTTCTCTTTATCCATCTCTCTGCTTTCAGAGTTTTGACATTATGGTTTGATTATGGACACTGGCCTGAAGTGAACGAAGCTCTTGTAGAGGGAATCAAAACTATACAGATAGACACTTGGTTGCAGGTAATTGACTTCTCCCTTAGGTTCTCATTCTGTCTCATGCACACATACTGTTATTGCTGACCTTCCCCTTCCTCTGGATCAGGTGATACCACAGCTGATAGCTCGTATTGATACCCCTCGGGCGCTGGTTGGACGGCTTATCCATCAGTTACTCACAGACATTGGCCGCTATCACCCACAGGTAACTAGTCATGTTTATTACTAGGTAAAGAGTTCTGTTTATCCAGTGTGAATTGGAAATGAATTGAAATACAGCATTTTCTCTTTCTGGGAAAAATACACAGAAAGGAAAGTTGTTTCAAATTCACACTGCACAGTGGAACTTACTATTTTTATCTTCTCAATCTAAGCAGCAGCAAATGTAAATGTAAATTGTTGCTGGATAGTTTATTATTATTATTGAGTTTATTATTTTTGAAAATGCTTTAAAGTATCCCTGTATCCATGTCATAAATCTTTGGCAGGCTTTGATCTATCCACTTACGGTGGCATCCAAGTCCACCACCACAGCTCGCCACAATGCAGCCAATAAGATCTTGAAGAACATGTGTGAGCACTGCAACACTTTGGTCCAGCAAGCCATCATGGTATGATCATCTGCATGTACATACTGTCTGCACTGCTAGATTTTAAAATAAAAATGAAATATAATTGATTAAATTCATCTATAATCTTATTTTTAATGCTTAGTACAACTGGAAATTGCAAGCATTTAACAAAGACAGGGGCCTTGTCTGACGAAATGGCAATATAGCTGAAAAATAGCTATATAGCTATAGTGTGAATAGAAAAGAATCACCACCTTGAAATATTACCATACAGTCTTATATGAAAACACAAAAATATTTAATATCCCAGCTTTACTTACTCAATGCAACTTATAGCATCCAACTGAAAGATATCACAGCTATAGTTCAGAAATATTCAAAAAAATTTAAAACAAGACGCCCTCAAATGTCAATATTTTGTTGAGCCACCTTTTGACAGCCTTGAGTTTGTTGGGATACTTCTCTATCAACTCTACACATCTAGATTGAGCAGTATTTGCCTACTCTTCTTTGCAGTACTATTCAAGTTTGGTCAAATTGGATGCCGTTGGTGGTCTTTAAATCTTTCCACAGATTTTCAATGGGATTTAGGTATGGGCTCTGACTGGGCCACACAAGAACATTCACTTTTTTCTCCTTCAACCACTGTATGGTCAGTTTTGCTGTTCTTCGGGGCAATGTCATGTTAAAATGTGAACATTCTGCCCATCCATTCTTTCTTCTGCCCTAATGAGATTTCCAGGCCCTGTGGCAGAGAAACACACCCACAAATAGATGCTGCCACCTCCATGCTTTACTGTAGGTGTGTGGTGATTTTCGTTATGGGTACCATTTGGTATTGGGGTCAAAGATTTTGGTCTCCGCTAATCATAAGACCACTTGGCATCAGAATCTTCAAATTGCATTAATGTGGCCTTTCTTGAGAAGTGTCTTTTTATCTTGCAACCCTCCTGAACAAGCTACAATTGTTGTCGCATGCACAAAATGACAACTCATTACCATAAAATTCTGTAGCTCCTTTAAAGTGGCCATTGGCCTCTTGGTAGCCTCTTTTTCCAGCTCTTCCATCCAGCAGGATCTAGGGAGGAATTTATGCTTAATTATTCCTGTACCTGGAAGTCACTTTGTAACAAAGCATCAGCCAGATGAATAAATGTAATGTAATGTTAAAGCCTTTGAGATTTATTTTATATTCATTTCCTGCCTCATTTCTGTCCACACTTCTATCCCTGAGATCTTTTGAAAGTTGCTTGCCACCCATAGTCAGTTGTTTGCTGTCAGTTGCACTTTAGGAACAACTGTTTTGATGCTTCACTAATCACACTGATTACAATTGATCACAGGTGGAAACCAGTAACCATGGTCTGCAATGGAAATTGTGGTTACTTACACATGATTGAGTTTACAAATATTGTTTAGGAGGAGGGTGATCTTTTAATAATCTTAGTATTTCTTGTTTTTTATTGTTTTTAGTTCTTTTGAACTTTAGCTATGGTATCTTTCACTTGCTATAGATTGCATTGAGTAAGTAGAGCAGGAAAAAATATTGGTTTGTGTGTTTTTTTCATTTAAGGCTGTTAATGTTTTGAAACCTATACTTACTGTTAATAATTTTGCTTAAAGTACAGATTGTAGTTGATTTTAAGTCACTTTACAAAATATAGCAGACATGACAAATTGAAGGCTTATATGGAGTACTACCAACAGACGCCCAAGAACAATAACAAATATTCACTCACATTAATCAGCCTTCCATTGTACAGGCTTGTTGTACATCATCTGCATGTTCTCTTGGTCTCTGGCTTTGCAGGTGAGTGAGGAGCTAATCAGGGTAGCCATCTTGTGGCATGAGATGTGGCATGAGGGTTTAGAGGAGGCCTCACGTCTATATTTTGGTGAAAGGAATGTCAAAGGAATGTTCGCAGTGCTGGAGCCCCTTCATGCCATGATGGAGAGAGGCCCTCAGACCCTGAAAGAGACGTCCTTCAATCAAGTAAGACTTGCCTTCATCTATTAGCAGTACAGGGGGTCTTCGTGTTATGTCACACTCCACATACTACAATTCATGGTTATGTCGCTGGCTCTTTTTTAAATGCGCATACTGTATATCTTCTAATAATAGCCTGTCTCTTATTGATGGCCGTTTCCAATAAACACTCGTTTGAAGAGATGTCGCAACAAATAGATGCCAGTCTCCAATAGTAGCTGGGTATATGAATGTAACACGCGTAATTACTCATTCTAGTTGCAATATCTGAGGGTTATTGACAGATATTAAGTGGTTTAAACATAACATTAAACCACTCCCACAATAGAGAGGAGAGAGAGAGCATGTGTGTATGTGATCTACACGCTGTGTGGATTAAACTTCACATGATTTTCCTGTCACATGACTCGGCAATCAGCTGTGATTGGATAAGAGCCGCTGAACTGTGATCGCTTTGCGCTTGAGGCTGTGAGGAGAATAATAGCTCATCTCCAACAAATGCCTGTCTCTATTAAAAGCCGGGCTGTCTGAATAATTTTTAATAAACGCCGGGCTAATAAACGCTACTATTGGAAGATATATGGTATTTACTGTCATATATGGTAGAAGAATGCAGTTGAATAGCTTCTAAATGCTTTACGGTAATAGGGGACTGCCATTTGCTGAGCTGTGGGCTGTTTATTGCTGTTATTTCTGAAATGTTTATGTTTTATTCACCGTTAGTGTTGAATAAGAGTTCATGTGGATTGGTGGGTGAGATAGGGGGTTAATAGTGCACTGTGCTAAGGCACCATTAGTGTCACCTCTCCAGTGTGTTTACTATGGCAGTACTTGGTTGAAGCCATTATAAAGCACATTTCTATCTGGAGCAACGTTTCCTAAATGCTTTACTGTAATGTGAAACTGCCATGAGAGAGACTGGTGTTAGCTATATACATGCTGCTCATTCATTCATGTTGCTGCTGTTAATAAAGCACAGTGCTGTTCAATAAAGCCTCTGCAAAATGTGTGTTACATCCCTTTTCGGAAGAACCCCTATGTAACTCAAGGACCCCTATATATTTTTTGTGGAAATGTGCCGTTAACATTTATTACCAGCATTTTTGTTTGTTCTAAGTGTGTTTCAAATTATTACATTTTTTATTGTGAATTTTTAATTAGAAACTAATTTTAGTTAGAAACTATGTTGATAAAAAACCTTGTTCACAGTAGCCCTAAAACGCAGTTCTACATTGATATTATGATAAATAAAATGAAATAAATAACAAAAATAATAATTTCGTTTCAAATGTTTAAATCATTAAATGTAGTATGTATCATTATTTTTCACCTATATTAATAAAGGAAATGGGAGTAAATTTATGTTATTGCAAATTTAAAAATGCAACAGTCTATTTGATTTAAATTATATTCAGAATTGTAAGTAATTATGAAGTGTATGATGTTTATATTGATTTTGGTAGCATTTGTAAGTAGCATTGTGTTCTTAACAGGCATACGGTCGTGATCTAATGGAGGCACAGGACTGGTGCAGGAAGTACATGCGCTCTGGTAACGTGAAAGATCTGACCCAGGCCTGGGATCTTTACTACCATGTTTTCCGCAGAATTGCCAAACAGCTGCCACAAGTACGTAAACATTACCCTTTTTTTCGTCTCTTTTTGTTATAGTAATATCATTTAGCTCTCTTTTAAATAATGGTCATAAAGTCTTAAAAATAACAAAAGTGTCTGGAAACATTTCTTCCAGACAGTTATTACATTACCTCATTCAGAACTAGACCGTTTTTTGTTGCTAATTGGTGGTATTGTGTTCTGTTTTATGTTTTTACTACTTTTTAATTAGCCTCATTTGTTTAAAGTCCTTCACTTGTCAAAGATAATTTTTCTTTTTACAGTGAAGCTCTGCAGGTAACATTTTCCCCAGCATTGTAGTCTTCAATGATTAGATGCAGACATTTAGAAATGGTTTGTATTGTTGTGCTGCGTTGTTATTACTGGTGATGTGACACCAGCAGGTAGACAGATGGATTAAAGGGAGAATAGTACAGACATGGTGATAAGAGAAACTTGTGTTAACATGACTGTGTGTGTGTGTGTGTGTGTGTGTGTGTGTGTGTGTGTGTGTGTGTGTGTGTCCTCAGCTCACCTCTTTGGAGTTGCAGTATGTATCACCCAAGTTGCTTATGTGTCGTGACTTGGAGCTGGCTGTGCCCGGCACTTACGATCCTAACCAGCCAATCATACGCATCCAGTCCATTGCCCCCTCGCTGCAGGTTATCACCTCCAAACAGAGGCCTCGCAAGCTCACCATTATGGGTAAGATCAATAATACTGATAGAATGTTTCACCCAAAAGTGCCATAAACTTAAAGCTGAATGTAGTGCAACTGTAATTAATTACTAAAATTACTACAAAATCACAATAATGATATATCATGCAGCTCTCCTCCCTGAGCTGTCAGTCTATGCTAGTGTTATTCTTTCCCTGGCAATGCATTTATTTGCCTGCCATTCTCATCAACCACCTAGCGTGCCATCCATCTATCTCTTTCTCTCCCTTCCCTCTTTTCCATGACGCACACTTTGCTGCTTTAACATTTATTGGCTGCTCTCAACAGCCCCATTGTCCTTCTCCATCCACAGGGAGTAGTCATTTTAACAGTTCTCTTAATGTGAAAATCGGACTGAAACCAGCAAAAGGCCTTTACGACCTTCATTCCTTCTCCCTTAAGACGGTTGAGTGACAGTTGTATAAACAGACCGTTTTCTGTCTCTTTTATGAGTTTGTTTAACTTACAGTAAGTGGGTTTAATTTAGATGGTACTGCTCTCTTACTGTACTAATGCAAGTCTGAGTTTAAGGGTGTTAACTTTAATGTATTCTCTAGTGGACTTTGTCCAGTGCTCAGATTCATTTTAATGTGTAAGTTGATCCAGGGCTATATGGAAAGGCCATTTAGCCTGGAGTCGAGTGGTGCATGGCAATTACCATGGCAATGGAGTAAATGCCTTTACGTATGTTTATATGAGAGAGAGAGAGAGAGAGAGAGAGAGAGAGAGAGAGAGAGAAATGGACCATCAGTATTTAAGGTGGACCATCAGTGTTTAAGCTTCACTGCACTATTTAAGGTGGAATATTAAGATCCACTTTACACACGTGGTCATAACTGTCTCATTTGAGATTTTATTTTAATTATTTGCATTTTTACTTCTCCACTGCCCCCTACAGGCAGCAATGGGCATGAGTTCATGTTTCTGCTTAAGGGTCATGAGGATCTACGGCAAGATGAGAGAGTCATGCAGCTTTTTGGTCTTGTCAACACTTTGCTTGCTAATGACCCGGCCTCTCTCCGTAAGAATCTGAGGTAGGTTTTGGTCACAAAACATTTTTATTCTGTATTCGATTGTGGTTTATTTCACTAGCTATGCTTTCATTACCTTTTGGCACGGGTTCCAAGTGATTAAACAGCGAACAATTTAGATTTTTGCCGTAAAGTGTGTTTTTTTTCCATTTAAAAAATACATGTAAAGATATCTACTGAAACCAAACCACAATGAAAGATGTTGCTTTGATACTTTTAGACCAGTGGTTCTTAACCTTGTTGGAGGAACCGAACCCCACCAGTTTCATATGCGCATTCACCGAACCCCTCTTTAGTGAAACAAAATTAGATTTTTTTCAAATTCAAGACCAACACAATTCACACAGTTGCAAATCCTGCAGATAGGAGCTCACTCCATCACGTTCTGTGATACATGTGAATCCATGTTGTACATATTCGTCCGACCACTTTCTTCTTTTGCCCGACATAGTTAGTATGGATTAAAATATTTTTTAAAAAATCACACGAAGCATTTACCACGACGTTGACTACTGAGCGCTAAATTCCCCACAGCACTGATTAGCCAAACAGTGTAGCATGATCATCTGCAGCCAGTGATTGCCAAGCGGGGCGTGTCATCACGGATTTACACGATAATTCTGGTGTATCTGGACCTCTGCTGCGGAGGCTCTGCCGAACCCCTGAGACCGACTCACCGAACCCCTAGGATTCGATCAAACCCAGGTTAAGAACCACTGTTTTAGACATAGGGTCACAGACTTGCTATTGTTTGCTCAGGCTTGACTGGTTTACATTAAAAAGCTAAATGCATAACTGCTTTTAATGATGTTTGTTATTATTTGGTATTTTGATGATTTTGATGAAGTTATTTTGTGTCTTGGTTTTGGCTCTCCCAGTATTCAGAGATATGCAGTGATCCCCTTATCCACCAACTCTGGTCTGATTGGCTGGGTTCCTCACTGTGACACTCTACATGCTCTGATTCGAGACTATCGTGAGAAGAAGAAGATCCTGCTTAACATTGAGCACCGCATTATGCTCAGGGTATACCAGACCTCTGCCGTTTTAAATATTTTTGGAGTTCAGTAAGGATGAATGGAGAGTTTGAATAAGTTTTGATTCCTGAAGCTGTGCATGTTTTATTTTAGATGGCTCCAGACTATGACCACCTGACTCTGATGGAGAAAGTGGAGGTGTTTGAGCATGCAGTGAACAACACTGCAGGAGATGATCTTGCCAAGCTACTGTGGCTTAAGAGTCCCAGCTCAGAGGTTTGTACTCTTTGTTCTCTTGTTTATGATGCACATTAAACACATTTTAAATGATTTTCATGTTCCTAAGTTTGTTTTTACTAATTTTTCTCATAATAGAACCTAAAACACATACACTGTCTATAAAAAGGGTACTATGGAGGTGCCCAAGGTACAGAATACATACCCTCAAAGCTACAACCTGGTCCTTAAGGTCCAATTGTGTACCTTAAATAAGTTTTTACTAACAAAATTATAATGATTTCCAGCAATTTTACATTATATGTTGTATATCAGTTCTTCCTACATAAAAAGAAAAGTGAAAATGAAAAAATGTTCTCTCCATGCAGGTGTGGTTTGACAGAAGAACCAACTACACACGTTCTCTTGCTGTTATGTCCATGGTTGGATATATCCTAGGACTCGGAGACAGGTGCAGGACCTCATCCTTATGGCGGTGATATTTTACATTGTGTTTTTTAAAGAATCACATTCAAAATGAGTAAATTGTCTTACATTTCCTTAAACTATAGACATCCATCTAACCTGATGCTGGACAGGCTGAGTGGAAAGATCCTCCACATTGACTTTGGAGACTGCTTTGAGGTAAACCTCAATTCCTGAGCGGGAAAACGTTGACAAGGCCTGTAAATGTGCCTATAGATGACACTTTTCTTTGTGTCTCAGGTTGCCATGACCAGGGAAAAATTCCCAGAGAAAATCCCCTTCAGGTTAACTCGGATGCTGACGAATGCCATGGAGGTGAGATATATTCTGCTACAGTCTTTTCATCTGAATTATGGGATTATATTTCCTTATTCACTCTATCTTACCTTTCTTTTTTTTACTACATCCCTGCTTCTGTGCTCAGGTGACCGGTTTGGACGGGAATTATCGGATCACGTGCCACACAGTGATGGAGGTGCTGCGAGAACACCGGGACAGTGTCATGGCTGTGCTGGAAGCCTTTGTTTATGACCCCTTACTGAACTGGAGGCTCATGGACAGTAAGTGAACAGTTTTCATTCTTCTCATGTTTAAAGCAGGACCACAATTAATATTTAATAAAAACACACCTTTTTTAAAGCACATATACAACTAATAAAAGGAGGTTTACATTACTGTAAACACTGGTTAGGACTGATAAAACTTCTAGATGCTTTCTATTCAGAGATTTCTTTGTTCTTAAATTATTTCACATTTCTACTAGCTAACACAAAGGGAACCAAGCGCTCCAGAACCAGAACTGACTCTTACACAGCTGGACAGTCTGTTGGTAAGACCATTGTTTCCAAAAATAGTTTCAGATCATATATTTCTTGCACAGATAGATGTGTATAATCAGAATGTGTTTGACACTTAATTCAAGGTAAGATTATTTATGTAGCCCTTGCATTCAGAGTGCTTTACATACAAATAAAATAAATACAGGCTGGAATGAAAGTTCAAATAAAGAAGATGGCCAAACTAGCTATTTAATAGCAATGTCCCATTTACAGTGCTGGCCTTCATGGAGGAAATGTTCTTTACTTTTGCTTGCTCTAATTATGCTTTATGATCTGGTCATTGGCAGAAACAATGGAAGGGATTGACATGGGAGAAACCACCCACAAAAAGCCAGGAACCACTGTACCTGAATCTATTCATTCCTTCAGTAAGTTTCCTAGACCAAGATATAGCACTTTTTATGCAAACATCCACCCCCTCTTTACAAACACATTGTATCTGTTCAGCAATCACCACTTTTGTCCTTTTTCGTCAGTTGGAGATGGTCTTGTACAACCTGAAGCCTTGAACAAGAAAGCTATTCAGATTATCAACAGGGTACGAGACAAACTGACCGGTAAGTCGTCATTTAGCCAATAAACTCATTACTATTCCCCGAGAGTGCAGCACAGACCTCACAGTCGAATCAATTTTGGTGAAGTTCCTGTACTAGCCTGTTATTTTCTTAAAAGTACACGAGTGTTGTTATATTTGTACTTAACCTGAGTACTGTTAAAAATGAATACTTGTCTATTTACTCCTAGAGTTTACATTTACATTTATTCATTGGGATGACGCTTTTGTCCAAAGCGACTCCTAACTACAGCAACAAACAAGCATTTAGTTCACACATGACCGAGCAACAAAAGATGTTCAACATGTTCCTCTTAGTCATAGAATGCAGGCGGCAAGTGCTACAACATGAACTATAAGTGGTGCATTACTTTCTGTGAGTGCTAGAAGAGTATAACACATTCCAAGTTATCACCAAGTAATAGCTATATCACTTATAACTTATAGCTATAACCAAGTCTAGTGCATTAAATACAACATGCTACATGCAATAGCATGAAAAACATGAACTATTAATCTGGTAGTGCTAAAAAGTGTCTAGGACATTAGATACAGACGGCAGATGTTACAACACTAACTATAGTGCTACATTCCTATCAGTGCATAAAAATAAGTTCAGGACATTCCTACTCATCAGTAAAAGCTACAAATAATTACAGTACAATAAGAGAAATTGCTCTATGGAAAACATTATGTAAATCTATTGTGTGTGTCTTCTGGGCCTAGATGCTGAGATAGGAACAGAACAATTGAGTCTTGAGGTGCTTCTCTTCGTTTTGGCTGGTTGAAGATCAGCCGAGCTCCTGCATTTTGAATCCTTTGCAGTGGCTTGATTTTAGTAGAGTAAAGGTTAAATGCTGTAGAGCAGCTGCATTTCCATAAGATTACATTGAAGAAAGTGGTTGTTTTTAAGATTCCACACAAATCTGCAATGGTGCAATTTTCTAATGTCTTTGCAGAACAGCTGCAGTCAATACTGGAGATATTTAAAGGATAGAATACTTAGACGACTCTAGACATGAATTCTACCATAGCTAGAGAGTCAGGATGCTGATGTCTTCATCCACACCCACCATTCAGTGATTACAGTACACAAATTCTGTTTTTTTACTTTCTCTTTTAGGACGAGACTTCTCTCATGATGAGACCTTGGATGTCCCAACCCAAGTGGAGTTGCTGATTAAGCAAGCCACATCACATGAAAACCTGTGCCAATGTTACATTGGATGGTATGTATGCTCTTATATCACATTCCTCTTGTTATATGAGATAAACTGAGTGAAATTCCTTTTGTTTTTCACTGAGAATAGTCATAATTGCACGATGAATTATTAATTACTTCACCATGCATTAGCACTGATAGTGTTTCCTTTTTTTCTCTCCTCAGGTGTCCATTTTGGTAGAACCTTTTCAAGCCTTGCTTTGCTATCTGTGTTATTTGCGGATTCTCTGTTTTGCAGATGCCATGTTCGAGTCTGATAAATAGGCTTGTGAAAAATAACTGTTGCATGAAAAGACATTTTAAAGTATGTCTGAGTTAATGACTACATTGAAAGTGGTGTTCATCTTTGCCAATAAATTTTAGAAAAGTCATTGTTTGTCTTTTTTCTCAAGATGGATCTTATGATTAATATGTATCACAATCTTTGAATGGTTCTGTGCTACTTGTAACATATATTTTACATACAGTCCTAATCAAAACTTTAAGACCACTTGACAAATGGCAAGAAATCATATGTTGCATGGTTGGATCTCAATAAGGTTCCAAGTAGCGCTGCGACATGTTACAAGAAGAAATGCAATTTTTTTAGCATGCAATTTAATAACAACAACGCTTAAACTGAATAGTATATTGCGTAAAATATTTTTGCAGTATGGCAAAACTATTTCAGTGCTCGTAGAAATGAATATTTACAAAACAATGAAAGACAATATTGTATTAACTTTCAACTCTAACTACTGTGTTATTTTTGTAATGAAGCATGCCGTTGGGCAGTGTCTTTTGTATCATAGAAATGATATTATTGCCCAGCCTTCCATGTTTTGCAAGCCCCTGCATGAAATTAATCAGGGAGGAAACATTATGCTAAACCATTTCAGGTCCCAGAATGGTCAGTGGAAAAGTACATACTTTATATTACTGATATTATTGAGAAAAAATATCTATTATGGTGTCTAGTTGTTATATTTTAATATAAAGGATCCAGTTGAACAATCACCTATTCTACACACTTCTTACAGCCATCAAGTTTTAGTCCTAATGGTTCTTACTATCATTGATTTAACCTTATTGACTCTTCTAGAATTTGATACTACTTGTTACACATCCTTATAGTAACTCACTTTAGGTTAAACATGTGGCTTTAGATAAAAGCTTTTAAAAATACAAGTATATAAATGATTTTATTTTCATTGCTGTATGCGGACACACACAAAATTTGCACTACTTATCAAGCTACTACACCAATCCGTTATAACATTGACGCCATTATACACTTCTATGTGAGTGGCAGAACTGTTAGAGCAGATGGCCAGCAGGTGGCGACAATGCGTCTACAGCGCCGCTCAGTACCGAAGAAGACGATCGTCTGTCACGCTCCGTGTTCTCGCGAGACTCCGTAGTCATGGCTGCCACCACGGGTGCTTGTGGAAGTGCTAATGCTGACAATAATTCAGCGAGTAAAGACTCAGAAAGTGGCGCAGACGAGTTTGGTCCGGGTTTTAAAGACGTGGATGCGTTTGTTAAGGTCAGTGGACCGCCTTGGTGTTCATGTTTCGTGTATGGTGTTGGCGTGTTGGTGTGGCGTCTCAAGTAAACACGCAGCAACGTGGGGCTTCACATCGTGGTGTTAACATCATGGTCATTAATGGTCAGTGTTATTGTCCACAGCATGGACTGGGTTCCGTTGTTGCTGCTACCAAAGCGTCCGGTGGTCTTCCTCAGGCGGGGGATGAATTTGACTTTTACCGGAGTTTTCCTGGCTTCCAGGAATTCTGTGCTGTGCAAGGAGATGGACTCTTACACTGGTGAGGAGACACTGAGTGTTGATGTCATTGTTGGGAACAGAACGTTTTTCAACTTCCCTTGAATAAAGTCCATCAGACAAGACATGTTTTGGATGTTGTTGATTTGTAATAGAGCTGCTACGCAAATGTAAGTTTAATACCTGTAAAAATGTGTGAAATACTTGCATCCAAGTCAGCTAAATTCACAAATAGTTTTAGCATACACACACAGGGATCTTGGTTCCAGCCAGTGATGTCTCTTTCATACTTAGTATGCTGAGATATAGGCAAGATACTATACAATAGTCACAGTAGACTATACACAATATACAGTGTTCAGTATGAAAGACAAAACACTGTACAATATATATAATTCACAATATATATCTGTATCATACGGTCTTTTAAACATTACACTATGTGCACATTTGCAGAAATCCAGTGCAGGCCTCACATTGGTGTTGGTGCACTGTGAACGTCTAAAGCAAGGGAAAATCACAGCTGTGTCCACCACTTAACACTGTTGTCTGTGTTCAGTATGAGTCAGCTGATGCAGCATCATGGCTGCAGATCACACATGAGGGACAGGAACAAGCTGACTGGCCTGGAGGAGCGTTTTGAGCTGGTTGTTGAGTCCAACGATGTCATCCTGGAGAAAGTGGTATGAGGGCCTGATCTTGGAACCACATCTTATTATTGTGTAATGTAATTTTGTGGGGCAGATTGATCTGTCATTCCTGGAACAATAACAGTAATCAGTTATTAAGCTGGTGGCCAATACTTTTTAGACAGTATGGAGTGGGTTTATGACGGGTTAAAGCTCTAAAAATACTAGCTGTTTTTTCTTTCCACCATATTTTTCACCAAAAAGTAGTTTTTCAAATTATTGGTGCTGAAAGTATTCTACAGAAAAAGTGACCCTTTCCTTCGAAAGCATAAGAACTTAAATTTATGTCCATGGTTACAAAAACATGGCGTTTATGATGTGTAGCCAATTGTGTTAAGTGTGAGAACAAGGACAGCTTATTTTTGTAATAATAAAGAAGAAATCTATGTAAGTATGTGGAAAATGAATTATGTATTACAGTAAGAAGTATGCCACCTTGATGTTCATGCTTATTGAAGTTATAAAACCTCTTAATGAAAAGCACATAAAAGAAATTAGTGTCTAAAAGGATTAGAGGGGTCAATTTCCATCAGGTGGTTGTCTCTGATTGGTCTGTGCCAAAATCCCAAATGTAACCTGCCCTGAAGTAGGTTAAGTGTATTGCTATGCCAGAAGTTCTAGTGTTGGATTAAGCTTGAAATTTTCTGGCTTAACAAGATGTCCTCTTCTAACAATTTTACAACTTTTATTTTGTATCATGTTCATGTTGGTTTTAATTATTTTATTTTTATATTTTATATTTATTTCTGGGTAATTTCAGGGCATTATGCTGGACGAGGCTTCTGGAGTGACCAGATCTCAGCCTGTGATGCCTGCTGGCTTTCAGCAACCCAAAATCATTGTTTCTAGTTGGAATCGCAAGGTCAGTTGCTGCCAGGCTCCCATCTTTTAATACTGGACCAATCCAGTGAACACACATGCAATAAAGCACTGCTCATGAAGTTAATTAAACACAAAAATAATATGTAAAAAGCAGACAACATTTAAGTTAATGTTTAAAACATTATAGTTAAATACATTGGAGAAAATAAATATTTGACCGCTCTCTGATTTTGTAAGTTTGCCCACTGACAAGGACGTGAACAGTCCATAATTATAATGGTCGGTTTATTTTAACAGTGAGAGATAGAATATCAAAAAGAAAATCGCATTATATAAAATATCTAAATTAATTTGCATTTCATTGAGTAAAATAAGTATTTGATCCCCTAGGAAAACAAGAATTAGTACTTAGTGGCAAAACCCCTGTTGGCAGTACAGAGGTCACACATTTCTTGTAGTTGATGACCAGGTTTGTGCACATAGCAGGAGGTATTTTGGTCCACTCGTCTTTGCAGATCAGCTCTAAATCATTAAGTTTTCAAGGCTGTCGCTTGGCAACTCAAAGCTTAAGCTCCCTCCACAGGTTTTCTATGGGATTATTGTCCAAAGACTGGCTAGGCCACTCCATGACCTTAATGCTCTTCTTCTTGAGACACTCCTTTGTTGCCTTGGCTGTATGCTTTGGGTCATTGTCATGCTGGAAGACCCATCCACAACCCATTTTCAGTGTCCTGGCAGAGGGAAAGAGGTTGTCACTCAAGATTTGACTAGTTGAGACAGGTGTCTTTAATGTGGGTTTCGAGTTGAAATTAGGAGAATATAACCATCTGTGGGAGCCAGAACTCTTAATGGTTGGTAGGGCATCAAATACATATTTATTTCAATGAAATGCAAATCAATTTATATATTTTATATAATGTGATTATGTGTATTTGTATATGTAATGTGTGTATATATATATATATATATATTATATTCTATCTCTCACTGTTAAAATAAACCTACCATTAAAATAACAAACTGTTCATTTCTTTGTCAGTGAGAAAATGTACAAATTCAGCGAGGGGTCATATAATTATTTCCTCCACTATATGTCAAATTCATTATTGCTGATTGATCACTATTCATTAATTTTGTTGTTTCTCACTAGTGTTCACTCACCTTAAGCCATTTTGTATTTTTTGGGAAGAAACATTTCACTAATCTGTTGTTTTAAATCCTTTTACTGTGGTATGCTGTAAGATAATTATCATGTTTCTGCTTTGCAGGGTGGCGATCGTAGTGCTGAAACCTTCCGTCTCCTTCACGCCAAGAATGTTCAGCGACCTCAGTTGAAATTCAAGGACAAAGTAGACAACAGCAACACACCATTTGTCTCCAAAATCTTTGTCAAACCCAATGCTATCAAACCGTTGTCTTCATGTGAGTAAATTTGGAAAGCCTTTTGAAGTTCTCATTGTGTCCCATAGGTATAATCCCTCTTAGATTATGGCCAGAATCATCTATACAAGTGCAAATAAGAGCGATTGGCCCATGTATTGCAAACACAGTAAAAAAAACAAACAACTAACGTCTAACCCAAGGGGGCAATAGAGGACAATCCAGAAACGTTTGTTATTCCAACAGCTACATAACTAAACATGTGAATAGAGGAGTGTGTGCTGGCTTATATGTTTTATTATCTGTTCTTATTGATGTTTCACACATTATTCATGTTAGATAATGTTTAACAACCATCTGTCTTGACCATTAACTGTGTGAGACCAGTGTTGATTCTCAAAATTGTCAAAACACATTTTTGATCCGAAATATACATAGTTGTGCTCACAAGTTTAAATTAAGAATTTGTTTTCTTGGCCATTTGTCAGAAAATATGAATGATAGCACAAAAACTTTTCTTTCACTCATGGTTAGTGTTTGGCTGAACCCATTTATTGTCAAACAACTGTATTTACTCTTTTAAAATCATAATCACAATAGAAACTACCCAGATGACCCTGATCAAAAGTTTACACACCCTGGTGATTTGGCCTGATAACATGCACACAACTCGACACTAACTCCTGAAAGACCCTTGCACCTTTCATCCAGTGCTGCATTGGATTTTTTGAATTCTAAGTCATGGGGAAAGCAAAAGAATTGTCAAAGGATCTGCAGGAAAATGTAGTTGAACTCTATAAAACAGGAAAGGGATATAAGAATATATCAAAGGAATTGAGAATACCAATCAGCAGTGTTCATACTCTAATGAAGAAGTGAAAAATTAGGGGTTCTGTTGAAACCAAACCACGGTCAGGCAGACCAACTAAAATTTCTGTGGCCACTGCCAGGAAAATTGTTCGGGATGCAAAGAAAACCCACAAATAACTTCAGGTGAAATACAGGATTCTTTAAAAACAAATGTGGTGTGGCTGTATCAAGATGTACAACAAGGAGGCACTTAATAAGATGGGCTGCATGGTGGAGTTGCCAGAAGAAAGCCATTACTATGCAAATGCCACAAAGTATCCTGCTTACAATAAGCCATTTGGAGTGATGAGTCAATTGAACTTTTTGGCCACAACCATAAACGTTACATTTGGAGAAGAGTCAACAAAGCCTATGATGAAAAGTAAACCATTCCTACTGTGAAACACGGTGGTGGATCGCTGATGTTTTAGGGATGTATGAGCTACAAATGCACAGGAAATTTCGTCAGAATTGATGGCAAGATGAATGCAGTAGGTTATCAAAAATACTGGAGGAAAATTTGCACTCATCAGCTCGGAAGCTGTACATGGGGCGTACTTGGACATTCCAACGAGACATTGATCCAAAACACCCAAGAACAGCTAAGAGCAAATCCTTGAACAGTTCTGAAGTGGCCTTCTATGACCCTTGATCCAAATATCCTAAAACGTCTGTGGAAGGAGCTGAAACATGCAGTCTGGACAAGGCAACCTTCAAACCAGAGACAGCTGGAGCAGTTTGCTCACCTGTCGACAGGTGCTGAAGTCTCATTGAGAATTAAAGGAATCACTTGGGTGCAGTGATTGCCTCAAAAGATTGTGCAACTAAATATTAATTTCGGGATATCATTATTTTTACCAGGCCAGATTCAGTGGTTTGTTGTTTAGAATAATTCTATTGGACCACAATTCAAAATTAATGTCTGATTTTCAGGGGTTAATTCTCAGTAAATTATGTATTATTCCCTTTGTCAGTTTCAAGTTATTTCAGTGGGGTTTTTTTTCTGTAACAGAAGGGTACCCGCATTTTTGTCCATGTATGTATATGTGCTTCATATAGATTTCACAAACAAACAACTGCAGAAGGAGAGACCTGAGGATTTGGACGTACCTCCAGCGCTGGCTGATTTTATCCACCAAATGAGAACACAGGAGCACATGGAGGATATGTAAGGTCTACTTTTACAGTTGTTTCCTGTTGTCCCCCATTCACTTTTAAAAAGTTTTAGTGCATTTTCTGTCTTTTAATAATGAGGATGTGAATTAATATGCTTTTAATTCTGAGATCATTGTATCTTGCAGGTTCTCTCATCCTTACCAGCATGAGCTGGACGACCTTGTTATGCCAGACAGCCTGCAGAGTAGACCTGAACCCCAGGTAACCTCGTACTCGCAGACACGGTGTACTTTGTTTTTTAGGCTTTTATTATTCAAGATTTCTTTAATGAGGTGCTTTTTTGTAGATGACCACATTACGTGGTTTCTTGGTAGTGATTTAAGTCATTGGTCTTTTTGTGTTTCAGATGTATAATCCCTTGTCTGAAACGAGTTGCAAGTTCATCGACAAATTAGAGGATCTGGTTGCGTTAAATGAAAAGCTGGCCAGGACCACAGAGTTTGCTGTGGACCTTGAGGTGTGAATGAGTACTACCTAGCAGCTCTTACTTCCCACCGCCACTGATGTTTCTTACATTCTTCACTGTTTTGTCCTTCTTTGATAGCACCACTCCTACAGAAGTTTCCTGGGTATCACCTGTTTGATGCAGATCTCCACCAGGGAAGAGGATTTCATTATTGACACACTGGAGCTCCGCAGCGAAATGTACCTTATGAATGAAAGCTTTACTGATCCCACCATTGTGAAGGTGATTTTGTTCATTGGCTAATTCTCTTTATAATGCTTTATTTGGTACCTAGACACTAACATTTTTGAGGGAGTTCAGCTACCTTAAAGTGCAGACATTGCCAAGTAATTAGTAATCCCCATAAAGAAACATTGCCAATACAAAATGGGATGCTCTGGAGCAGCTGTCTGTAAGGTCCTCATGCCCAGTGTCAACTAGCATGAGGCATAAATCTCCTCATCACTCATATAATCTGACCAAGTGGTAGGGTGTAAATCAGAAAGAGAAGGGGCCTAAGAACCGATCCTTGCGGAAACCCCACATCTGACTGATGTAGAAGACTTGTGAGAACCTAGAGTTAAGAACTGTTGTATGTTTATTAGATATGACTAGGGCTGCAACAACTAATCAATAAAATCTATAATAATCAACAATGAAATTCGTTGTCAACGAATGCCGTTATCAATTAGTTGGGCTGCTCACGTGACTACGGAGCGCGACCACAAGATGGACAAATACAAAGATGCACGCAGATACACAGCCGCTCACACTGGAGGTTACAGAAGCATCAGCAGGGTAAATAAAAACTGTATCTCTTAATCGTGTAAAAGTTGAAAAAACTGTAGAAAGTATTTTTGACAATTTTTTATTAACTTTTAATCATTTTTAATTATATATTCTTTCATTCAAATCCATTATGCTCTGAAACCACTTGCTTCCATCATCTCAAACCAACTACAAAAAACTTAGGGTGCTACTCCCAACATAGCACAACATAGCACAATTTTTCAAAATATAATTTTTTATTCATTTATAATAATATATAATTATATATTTTCTCATTCAAATGCATTTTGCTCTGAAATCACTTGCTTAAGTTTTACTGTTCAAAAACAAACTGTCTTTCATTTAAGATCATTAAACTCGATATGTGGCATTTGCATTTTTTTAAGTTTCTCTTATCAATTCATAATACACTGATTTATGGTTTTATAATGTTATAAGCAATACATCAAATTAAAGAAGAGTTTCGTTTTTTCGATTAATCGAAAAAATAATCTCCCAACTAATCGATAATCAAAATAATCGTTAGTTGCAGCCCTAGATATGACTTAAACCATTTTATGGGGAACCCACTATTAATGTAATGGACAAGATTCATCTAAGACATTCAGCTGATGCCAATTTTGCTTTAGTATGCCAAGTAAGAAAGTTTTGCTTCATGTTCACTTTTTTAGTAGACCGTGTCATATGCCTTAGAATGTGCTCATTGTAATTACTTGCACCTACAGGTTTTTCATGGGGCTGACTCTGACATTGAGTGGCTGCAGAAAGACTTTGGTGTCTATGTGGTCAACATGTTTGACACCCACCAGGCTGCCCGTTCCTTAAACCTCGGCAGGAACTCGCTCGACCATCTCCTCAAACTCTACTGCAATGTGGACTCAGATAAACGGTTCCAGTTGGCCGACTGGAGATTACGGTAAACCAGAAACATTTATGTAAAAATTTACATTTGCTTAGTAATAATTGGTGAAGCAGGGGCGTTTTTTCACATACACTATGGTATTGTGTATGTGATCCCCCACAGACCCTTGCCAGAGGAGATGCTGAAATATGCCCAATCTGATACCCATTACCTGCTGTATGTGTATGATCGACTTAGAGCAGACTTGTTTGATGCATCTAATGGACAGCCCAACTTATTACAAGCTGTCTGGTCCAGAAGCAAAGATCTCAGCCTGAAGGTACAAATATACTTTGCTCTAAGGATGACAGCGGTAACCGTGTTTAATAGCTTTGATTGAGATATATGTAAATGGGGGAAAAACATAAGCTCAGAAGAGCTGAGACATGTATGGTGTCCAAATGTTACTTTTTCAATTACAAGGAGTTTATAAAGTTATGGTAGCCAGATTTTTTTTCTGTATTTATGCAAGTTTTCATAATCGCTGATTTTGTGTCATTGTTCTGATGTTGGCTCTAAGAACAGAGCTTTTTTTTAACAGAGCCAAAAACATTTGCCCAAAGAATGTGACAACCCTTACCTTAAGGAAGAGTTTTAGAGAATCTTTAAAGATATTTGTAAATACATGGTTTTTATGACTTTGGACTTGTTAGCAACGTATGCCTTGTAGCTCCAACACTGAGTTGTAGTTGAATTTGTACTGCTTAAAATTGTTAACTTTTTTTTGCCAAACTTCAAGGGAGACTCCATATTTAATGAAAAATGTAACAATTAATATGAATTTGACATTTTACAATTAAAGTGTAAACAATATTAAACTTGCAATGCACACCATTTACTGCCAGACCCATGCATTTAATATTTAAACATTTTAAATACATAGTTACTGAATACATTTTAAACTGCTGCTTTGTTTTCCTAAGTGTTGTGACACTTTTTTGTTTTGCTTTAGAAATATGTGAAGCCCATCTTTACTGAGGAATCATATATGGATGTTTACAGAAAACAAAAGAGAAGTTTTAACAGCCAACAGCTAGTTGCCTTTCGCCTCCTGTATGACTGGAGGGATAAATTGGCAAGAGAGGAGGATGAGAGCACCGGGTAAGTATCACAAATAAAACAGTACAATGTTGTTATTTTATCATTTTTTATTTTTTTTATAAAAATAAATAAATAT